>BQNB010007501.1:36186-72467 GCA_026074375.1 Tanacetum coccineum
TTTTCAAAACTTATTTTTGATGGTATGGTGGCAAATTTGAAAAGCAAGACGAAGTTTTTGATGTATCCTCGCTTTCTGCAAATGATTTTGAATATTCAAACGGAAAACAAACACCTTTATCTGGTTGTGAGCCTGACTAAAAAGATCTTTGGGAATATGAAAAGGGGTTTTCGAGGGGCACCCAGACCTTTATTGCCTGCTATGTTACGTGTTGCTTCTACTAACCCAAATACAGGTCAAGAACATGATGCTGTGACTCAATCTCAACCATTATCATCCACTCCTCCAGTACCATCTACATCATCACCTCCAGTACAATCTCCACCACAAATCCCTGAATCCATTCCTACACCAACACCTATACCTGAAACTGAACCTGAACCATTTGAGCACACCTTTGAGGAGCCATCTTCTGTCCACCAACACTTCTCACTCCCACAAGAACAGGCTCAAGGACAAATGCCTGTGGATGATTTACTTCAAGTAGTTCCTCAGTTGATATCAAGAATTGACATCCTGGAAACGGATCTCAAACAAACCAAGCTGACAATGGGGAATGCACTTGTAAAGTTAGTCAAGAAAGTGAAGAAGTTGGAAGGGTTTTTGAAAAGGAGAAATTTGGTTTTATCAGACTCTGAAGAGGAAGAACCTGAGGCTCAGGGGAGGAAAAGTCAAGATGGTCCTCTAGATTCTTTGGTACAAGGAGTGGTTACTCCTTCTACAACAAAAGTAAATATTTCAGGGGAGGAACAAGTGGAAGACATAAGTCCTAATACTCTTGAAGCAGCCAAAACTCTCTCTAGGGTTGCCTCTCTAAAGCCAAAGTCCATTGATAAGGGAAGGAGATATAAGAGAAGAAAAGAGACTAAGGGAAAGAAGGTAGTCTCAAGCTTGGATTTTCAAGAAGAAGTTGATACTGGTGCTAAAGAAGTTAATACTGCTGAAGGAGTTAATACTGGCAGTATTAAACTTAGTACTGTTAGTGAACAAGTTAGTACTGGCAGTGCTAAAAGGTCTATTCCTTCTCCTGATAAAGGCCAAAGAGCAGGAAAAGCTCCTATGATCATTGAAGAAACTCCTAAGAAGTCAAAGGAACAAATTTTACAGGAGGAAGCTAGCCTTGCTGAAGCAATCAGATTGGATACTTTACAGAAAGAAGAGGTGGCTAAACAAGTACATTTGGATTCTCTCCTAGCACAAAGAATTGCAGAAGAAGAAGAATTAAATGAGCAACAAAAGAAAAGAAGAGCTCAAGTTCAATTTGAAGCTCAGCATTACACAGATGAAGATTGGGATTTAATTAGAGCAAAGATTGAAGCTAATGCAGAGTTGTCAAAAAGTATGCTAGGAAGTGACTTACAAGGAGAAGATTTTGCAAAGAAGATGGTTGATCTAGTAAATCAAAGGAAGAAATATTTTGCAGAGGAAAGAGCAAGAGCTAAAAGAAATAAGCCCATGACCCAATCACAGCTGAAGACTTGAGTGAATTATTTGAAGGAATTCAGGGGACATGGAAGTTATCTCAGCTGAAGAATTTGAGTTTTGAAGAAGTTAAAGAAGAATTTGATAAGTTGGTGAAACAGGTTGAATCTTTTGCACCAATAAATTTTGAAGCCACTAAAGCTAGTTTGAAAAGATTTGGTGAAGAGCTCCAGACAAAGACTTCAAAAAGACTGAAGAGTGATGAAGCAAAGGATGCTGAGCCAACCAAGAAGTCTGGAAAGAGGAGAAAACAGATGGCAAGGAAAGGATTGCATACAGACCTTGATAAGAATGATTCTGAAGATTCAGATGAAGTTAGTGAACAAGATGATTCTGTCTCAGGTACTAAAATTCCAATTAATCCTGTTCCTGTAGCTATGAAATCACCTAGTATAGCTACCTATAAGATCATCAAGCAAGGAGAAAAAGGAGTGTACCAAATAGTTAGGGAAGATGGAACTGATGTAGTGTACATTAATTTTGGTGCTATGCTGAAGGATATATCTAGAGATGATCTTACTGAGTTATATAGGATTGTAATGAATAGATATGGGATGGATGGACCAGAGGATGAGCTAGAGAAGGTATTTTGGATGTATTTAAAGAATATGTTTGAAGAACCTCTTAGTACAGATCCTATTTGGAGTGCATTAAGTCAGCAAAGGATCATAAGTTGGAGATATTATGATACCTGTAGAGTACACTGCTTGAACTTAGAGTCAATGGATATATATATGTTGATTGAAAGAACATATCCATTATCTGCTGAGATATGCAAAGCCATGCTAGATAAGAAACTTCAAGGAGGAAAGCCAGATGAGAATTGCTATAAAATGTTAAAAATGATGGAAAAGCAAGCTGGTATTAGGAAGTAGTGAAGTCTAATGAGTTAGAAGCCTAGGATGGAGATAAGAAGGATAACACTTGGTGGAGGTGCTATGCACTAACACAACAAATGGTTATCAGTTCACCATGTCTAACTGACATAAGGACTGGCTAGTCCAGGAGCAAACGGCTCTTGGTAAAGACTTCTCAAATCCGTTCTATGGTTGACAACTTGCAAATAAGTTGTATGGTTTTCAACTCACCATATCTGTTTAAGTGAAGAGTTGGCTAGCCCACAAGTTTATGGTTTGTGGTAAAGGCTGTGGAAAAACCATAACTAGTCCATAAGATTATGGCTTATGGTAAAGACAAATTTTTTTTTTTTGCAAAATCATATTATATGGTTGACAATTACCAAAAAGTAGATGGTATATCAACTCACCAAGTTTCATGTACAAAGAGTTGACATGGTTATCAATCCACCATGGAATTTACCTTTTCTAGGTGCCAAAGGATTGACTAGCCCTGAGCAAACGGCTACAGGTAAAGGCATATCAAATCCGTTTATGGCTGTTCTAAGGTTTGCAAAAAACCTTATGGTATTCAACTCACACAATGTTTCATGTATGAGAGTTGAATGGTTTTCAGTCAACCATGGGACAGGCCACCTTTCTGGTGGGCCAAATGACTGACTACTCCATAGTGAATGGCTAAAGGAAAGAGACATCAAAATCCATTTAAAAGATTTTCCAATGATTCAGCTCTCACAGAGTTAACAACCTGGAAGTGATGAGAAAGATTGTAAACTATTTGATTTGATTGTACATATTGTCAATGTTGCTGAGATGTGGGATTGTGAAGAATTTTGAATATAGTTGCTTTGCAAAGATCAAAGAGATGATTTGAAGTGGTTGCAGATCAAGAATAACTTGAAGAATTCTATTTACAACATCCTCAGAAAGCTTAAAGTATTTAGTAAGTTCAAGAGTATGAAGGAACTTAAAGTTCACAAGTGAAGATCAAGTTAGGGGGATTGTTGGGAAAATAGATTGTAACAGACTTAATACTGGTAGTATAACAGTTAAGTCTGGTAGTAATAGTTAGTTCTGGTAGTATTGAGTTAATACTGGCAGTACTAAGTTAGTACTGGTAGAGTAGCAGTACTAGAGTTAGTACTGGTCATAGTTAGTTAAGTCTGTTCATAGTTAAGTCTGTTTATGTAACAGAATAGTAATAGTTATCTTAGAGATATCTTAGGAGATATCTTAGGAAAGGATATGTATTATCCTTTGACATGATTGTAAAGCCCATTAGGGTTTCCTTGGTGTATAAAAGGAACCCTAAGGCACAATGTTATGTACTACGTGATTGAGAAATATCAATAGAAGCATTAGAGCTTAATAGCAATTTAGAATTATTGTTTCTTCTTAATTCTTGTGTTAAGTTTCCGCATTAACACTTGATATTCATAGTCAGTGTCTCTCATATAGTTGATTTGGATTTATCCAAGTTATCTATCGTCTTACAAAGGCTAGTCAGATCCTATACCAAGGACCTATAATTATCATGTTTTGTTTGCGTCATCTTACATAACTTGCATGTTAATTGTGTACCTACACTATGTTAGGTTGATGTATGACAAATAAGGTTTAGATGTCATACAGTCTTACACATTAATCTTGTTGATTATTATGTTGATGCATGCTTAGATAAACTTTCATGCTTATATCTATAAGTCATATACATCTATGTATATATTTTCTCACACTAGAATATCTTTCTTTGTGTCCGGGTGTAACACCCCCAAAATGGATCGCACCAGAATATGGGTATGGGGATGGAACATTATAGATCAATAACACAAGATACATATAAGAACGACAAAAAAGTCATTCAAAAACTGATACATTGGATTTAGCAAAGTATTTGTTACAAAAGTCCGAAACTTTACTTGTTTAAAATACAGAATACAAGATTCTAGTTCATAACAATTTATCCCAAAATATAATGTAACCAAATCTTTAGCATGTGACATCCAAAATATAAGCATATCTTGTGTACCTGCATCTACATTAACCTAATTTTATACACTAATAGGAATATAGTTCATTGAATTGGTGAGAAAATCAAGATCAAACATCCAATTAGGACTAGTTCCTGCCACATTTGGTTGATCTTCAAGAAAATCGATGTGTAGATTCTCTTTTACCCTTTTGGTCCTTTTGTTGTATACTCTAAAAACTTTACTAGTGGTAGAGTATCCAAGCAAATAACCTTCATCAGATTTCCCATTAAATTTGCCCAAGGAATCTAAGGTGTTTAAAATGGTCAAGGGGCACCCAAAAGGTCTCATAAAAATAATACTAGGTGTGTTACCTATTAATAGTTCATAAGGTGTCTTATTTTGAGGTTTGGTCACTAATACCCTATTTAGTACATAGCATGCAGTATTTACTGCCTCTGCCCAAAATGGGATAGGTAAAAGTGAGTCTGCTAACATAGTTCTAGCTGCCTTAATTAGGGTCCTATTTTTCCTTTCTGAAACACCATTCTGCTGTGGAGTTCTAGCCACACTAAACTCCCTTTTTATTCCTTTCTTTCTTAGCACATAATTCATTCATAGCATGGTTCTTAAACTCTGTCCCATTATCACATCTAATGATTTTAACATTATGATTCAAATTGGTTTTCTAAGCCTATGATAAATTTACAAAGGATTTCAGATGTTTCATCCTTGGTAGCTAAGAAAAATACCCAACTAAATCTGTTGAAATCATTAGTCATAACCAAACAGTACCTTTTCTTGTTAATACTTTCTACAAAGACAGGTCCAAATAAGTCTATATGAAGTAATTCTAGGGGCTTTCTAATGATTCTTTCTAACTTGGCCTTACAGGAGGCCTTGTGTTGCTTACCCTTCTTGCAGGCAACAGAAGTATGGTCATTCACAAAAACTTTTGAAGGTAACCCTCTAACTAAGTGACCTTTAATAAGTTTGTTTATATTTTTGAAATTCACATGCCCTAATCTCCTGTGTCATAATTTAGACTCATCTGCTATTGCATTTGCATATAAACAAGTTATACCTCCAGAGGGAACAATACTTTTAAGTTCCAAGCTGTACACATTCCATCCTTTCTAGAGCTCTAAGTACGACTTGACGTTCATTAAGAAGCTTAAAGCAGGAGAAAGGATAAAGCATTCAGTTCCAGTAAAAAGGACACATTTTTCTTGTCACGCATTTGTAAGATAGAGAAAAGGTTAAACTTAAGTTCATCTACAAAGTAAACATCATCAAAGTCTAAATTAGCAGTTTTGATTTTACCTTTACCCGTTATTTTACCTCCTTTGGGATCACTTCCAAAAGCCACAAAGCCTCCATTGTAATCTTCATAGTCTGAAAGATAAGCTTTGTTGCCAGTCATATGGCTAGAGCAACCACTATCCACCACTGCATGATCCTGTAACAAGATCTCTGGATTGCCCTGCACAAAAGGTAAGAGAATTAGTATCTCTTAGGGATCCAAGCCATTACAGACTTGGAAATCCCTTTTGGGTCAACATACTCAACCTTCTTGAGCATGAATGATCCACTGTCTTTGGACACATGATCCAAGTAATTTTCCTTAGGCCTCCAAACCCACCTTGACTTTTTAAGGTCAGTATCCATCTTACCCTTACCAGTATTAACTACTGCTCTTGTCCCAGCAGTAGTCATATTTTGAACCCTAAAAGTTTTAACATCTTGTTTTAAGTCTTTGGGTCTAAAAGCTGGTTTTGTGTAGTAAGACCTCTTGATAGGTGAATATGAGCCTCTTGGTCTTACATTGTCCATTCTTGGGTAAATTGGTCTAATAGCACCACTAGTTTGTGCTATTTTTGGAGCAAATGGTCTAACAGTACTAACAGGCCTAGCAGTACTAACTGGCCTAGCAGTACTAACTGGCCTAGCAGTACTAACTTTGTGAACTGCTCTTTTCTCATTTTGCTTAACAGGAGTAATCAAACCTGTTCTTGTTAGAAACTCCTTGATGGGCAAAAGTCTTTCTTAAATGAGGGTATTTTGAAATTTTTTGATGATTAACCCTTTTAGTATTATCCCATACTGGTTTGTCCACCCTTGGACCAGTATTGACCATAGTTTTCAGCTTAGGTTCTTGACTCTGTTTGTCATAAAAATTACAATCTTTGATCAAATGGTCAGCACTTTTACAGACAAAGCAAGCTTTTATTTTCTTAAATCCAATCCTTGTTTCTGAGAAGTTTGATCAATTTTATCAACTCTAGTTTTAACTGTTTGAGTCTCATTAGTCTTAACAGGACTAACTGTTTGCACTTCAGACACATCATCCTCATCATCTGAGTTCCAATCCTCAATGATAACTTTATCTCTGTTAACTGATTCATAGACTGTCTTAGGTTTTTGAGTATTTGCTTCATTTGTTTTACCTACAGTCTCACTTGTTTTAGTATTAAGATCAGTTGTTTTTGACTTAATTATTTTCTTCCTAATTGCATATTCATCTAAACCTGCAAATGATATGTCAGCTCTTGGGGTTAAGAAGTTCCCTGTTATAGGAGGGGGAACAGCATGAAACCCATCTGTTTTGGAAAACCTATCATTAGTTGGTGTGGACTCTTCATCACTAGATCTGACATCAAAAACACTCAAACTAATCTCACTATCAGTTTCAGAATTGTTACTCATTTCATTCAATTGTGTGCCATATCCTAAACCAGTTTTATTTCTAGCACTCATTTGACTGTTGAGTAATTCATCAAGATTCTTGGATGATTCTTCCCATTTTTCTATCTTTAATTTTAACTCATCTCTTTCCTTAACAACTTTCTCTAATTCAAGGTTAAGGTTGTTAATTTTTATTTCTTTGCATTTAAGCTCATAGTTTTGAAACTCATATTTTTCACCCCAAGCCAATTCATTCTTTTCATGTACAAGTATCTTAGATTCTAGTAACTCTAAGGCTAACTGATAACCCTGAATTTCTAGTCTTGCTCTGCTATGTTTTTCCTCTTTCACTATCAGAATTTCTTTTGAAGAGTTTTTTAAAAGATCATGACATTGTTTAGAACATTTTTGTACCTCATTGTAGAAGAACTTGATGACTTGAAGAAGAGATTGCCATTAAAGCATAGTTGACTGGTTCTATTTCAAAATCATTACTTCAGTCATATCCTCCTAGACCATCTTGAGCCACCAGTGCATGTGATGAAGATTCATTTATTGGTGCATTGCTCCTGTCATTGTCACCATAAGATCTTTTCTCTTGATTTCTTCCAGATCTGCATTCCCTAGCAAAATGCCCTTTTCTGTGACAGTTGTAGCACTCAATTTTTGATTTATCAAGTGAAACATGTTGTTTTTCTTTGAAATCCATGTTCCTTCCTATCTTCTGAATGAATTTCCTCACTCTGACAGTCAACATAGCCACCTGCCATCTAAGATCCAATTCTTCTAAGTCATCTTCATCAATCTGCTAAAAATCCTCATTTTCAAGTTGAGGACTGGTTGTTGGTTGTGCAAAGAAAGAGCACACTACATCATGAGCACATGGGGTAGATGAAACTTGACTAATTCCTCCAGCAGTACTAACCCCAAAATCTCCACTTGCAGTACTAACTTCATTAGTACTACTAGTGTTCTCAAAGGAAAGAAATGCCAAGTTCTGAGAAGTAGAAGTGGAACTTGAAGACCTTTTCATCTCATCTTCGTAGACCCTAAGGTTGTTGTAGAGGTCATCAATGTCTGGCTTATTTCTCATGATTAGAGCAATTTGATTCCATGAAGGAGGAAGACTTCTTAGGAACTTCTGGTTGATATCTTCCTTTGATATTGGAGCACCATGAACCTCCAATTGACTTATGAGTTTTTGGAACCTATCATAAGCCTTGTCCAGACTTTCATTTGATGCAGTAGAAAAATTTTCAAACTGATGTTTTAGAACATTTTTCTGCATCTTCTTGGATTCTTCATTACCTCCAAACCTTGATTTGATCGCTTCCCAGAGTGATTTAGCATCTGCAACATTATGAAACTTGAGGAGGTATTCATCAGGTATTGCTAAAAGCAAGATGCTCTTAACTCTTTCCTGATTCCTTTTAGCAGCCAGTTGTTTGGCAGTCTTAGGAGCAGGAGGAGCAGATGTTTCTCCAGTTGGTGCAGGCTCTTCTTCTAGATCTCCATTGACAATAACATCCCATAGGTTATGGTCTGTGTGACAGATATATTGTCGCATTCTCATGCTCCAAATATCATATTCTCCCTTCCTGATGATAGGGATTTTCATTGCTGTGATAAGTATGGGGGGGGGGGGGTGGGGGGGGGGGGTGGGGGGTGGGGGGGGGGGGTGTGGGGGGGGGGGGAGGTGAGGAAGGTCTGTTCTGCCATCTTACAATTGAGTTCTTCTTATTCAGAGTTTCCACACAAGCTCTGATACCACTTGTTGGATCGTTTCCTGAATAGATCTTAACCTTTAGCTTGTAAAGGGTTTGTTCCTTTAGATAATTCTAAAGCAACAATATTGAAACACTGATTTGAACACTATTGATTATGCAGAAACTAATCAATAATGCTAAGAAGAACAATATTAAGAATCACAAAAGAACTCTATATTATAACTTGAATTTGCCTAGGTTACAGATTACAAAGACTATGATTGCTAATCGATCTCTATTGATTTGTGTAGAACTATATATACTAACTATGCCTAGGGATCCTTTTATAGACTAAGGAAACCCTAATTGGCTTTACAAAACGCGTTAAGAGATAATGCATATCTATTCCTAATTTATCTCATGCATATCTCATAAGCAGTACTAATACAATACACTAGCAGTACTAATACTAACTAATAGTACTAACTATTACTGGCAGTACTAACATTGTACTGGCATTACTAACTACAAAGCTAGCAGTATTAAAGACTTATACTTATTTCTTCAATCTTCATTAACAACATTAAGTCTTCACTAGCAGTATTAATCTTGAGCCAGCAGTATTAACTTGTAGAAGCTTCAGAATCCCAACAGCTTCTCACGTTTCTTATATAATACTTGCAAGGTATTATATACTTTTATTTTATTTTCATATATAATACATGTCGCGTATTATATACACTTTGTATTATTCTTTTGGTTGTTTGTCTTTGTTATATAATTCACGGTATGAGTTATATAATTGTTTATGTTTTATATATGTAATATATACGGAATATATTACATACTTTGCGTTTACTTTTCGATTTATTTTATTTAACCAACCACCAAGTTATTACAACTTGGAAATCTAAATCTTTTATCACGTGTCGCGTTTGATATAATCATCCATCGGAGAACCCAAATACATTATCCTAGGCTAGTGGATCTTAGCCGTTAAGATAAACCGCAACTTCTTGGTCGAGCCATTTCGTCTTCCGTTTATGTTGTGCATATTTGATGCCTATCCGTCTACTGTTCCACATCATCGAGGTGAGTTTATAGCCTCATGTTTTACTAGTTTTACATATATTTTTGGGATGAAAACATGCTTGTTTGCAAATGCATTTACATGGTTGATTACAAATTGGTTTACATACTCATTTACGTATCTCACGATGAGATACCTCACTAGTTCTCACTTATGGATACTACAACTTGGATTTCATTCTAATGATTATGGATTAGCTTAAGTTGCATGAATTGTTAATTACTCAGAGGGTAAGCGCGAATGTTATAAGATAGATCTTTTTGGGATTGACAATCCCCGTTCGGGTGACTAGCTATCACCGGGAACGAACATTATACCATGTCAGATCATGATTGGATTGGCACCTGCGGGGCCAACAATCACATACACATGAATATTTTTATTACTGCCCGGGTGTTCTTGGAGGGGACAACCTATGATGGGTACATTCTTACTGTGCCTTGAATAAAGTGGCATACAAACAAGTCTACATCACAGTTTCATGAATTTCGGTGTGTAATCATAATCACAAATGGTGACTATTGTATTGGATACAATGGTCATGCATACATTACAAATCTTGGATTTGAACATATATTCATACATTTTGTGACTATTTAAAGATTGAAATAGGTCAGGCATGCATTACAAAACTTTAATCCAACATTTTAAATCATTTTATGATACTGTAGAGAGACAGTAGTCACTAAACATTTTACATGGTATTGTGATGACACAGTAGACAAATACATTCATTGGAATTTACATTTATACTTTAACTAACCTATGAACTCACCAACTTTATGTTGACCCTTTTAAGCATGTTTTTCTCAGGTGAATTAGATGCTTGGCTTACTTGATGTGCATTGGAGTCTAAATTTGACAAGATTTCATTCATGGATTTCTACTTACATACAAATGATTAAATCTCGTTGTATTGCTTTCAAGCTTTTCATTGT
This sequence comes from Tanacetum coccineum, assembly GCA_026074375.1. Lineage (NCBI taxonomy): Eukaryota > Viridiplantae > Streptophyta > Magnoliopsida > Asterales > Asteraceae > Tanacetum > Tanacetum coccineum. The sequence continues at coordinate 46,915 of BQNB010007501.1, forward strand.
GATGCAATTATGGGATAAATGTTATATCAATTTCAAGGAAATCAACAAGATTACTTTTCAAACGACACATTTAGAGGTCGTTCTCTTGTATCTTGTGCTGTTGTATTATGAAGTAACGCCCCCATACATATTTCCGCTGCGACACATTTTTGGGGGTGTTACATAGAAGGTACTGAAAGTGAATCTAATGATGAAGCAAATTTGACTGGTCCCATAGGTGAATCCTCAAAAAAGAAGAAAATGAAGAAATTTGATGTTGTCACTGAAGGAGGTAATCACATCTATTTGATAGAAGAATAGATCAAAGAGAAAATGAGGATTAAAGAATAAGTCAAAGCTGATCTGGTCAAACAAGAAGTGGAAATAAGAAAATAAGAACTGGTTGATCTTTTGGGTATCAATGTTTTGAAAGGCTTTTATAAAACTAAGTTGTAGTAAGAAAAACACTGTGACAAAATGTTGAACAGAAGGATGCAGTTAAGAATCACAAATTGTGATGTGCTTACAAGAAAGAGACCTATTACACTGAAGGTATATAGGGAAGATGGAATTGATGAAGTCATTCCTGACTTCAAAGCCAGTGACTTGCATCTCAATGAATGGAGAGAGGTAATACATGCTTATCCAAACAGAAAAGGAACTAGATGGTCCACTATTTATGGGCAAATCAAGACAAGAATGGACTATCTACATAAAACTAAAGTTGAGTTACAGATTGACTTCAGTAAACCCCTTAGTGAACAAGACCTCCTTGACAAACTGAATGATCTTGCAAGAAAAAAGAGAAAGCATGCTGATGATATTCATGACTATTTCGTGTCAACCAAGAAGTTTAAATCATCAGTTCAGTATGAAGACCGTCTAGCTAGAACTGTGCTGAATGAACCATGTCTGGGTATGATCATGTTCAACTCAGTCAAAGGTAAATTTTATTACCATTGAGACTTTGAGATTTCACAAAATGAAAATGTATATATATACAAGAAATCTTCTTCAAGACTTCATCAAAGTCCTGGGTTTGATGATCATGCCAGGACCTTTAGTTCCTTATTACTTGTTGAAGTTGAACAAAAGGAACCTGAACCCCCTCAAGCAAATGAGGGCCATTGAGCAGCCGAGGCAGTAGATGGTGTAATCTTTTATAATAACTTTATATTTTATATTGTAATGTAATGAAAGTTAGTGTGAATGGTTATCAGTTTATGTTGTTCAATTTTATCAGTTTGTAAGAAGAAGATTTTTTGCTCACTTACTACTAATTTTAACTTAGGTTATTTGTATATTTAAATAGGGGGAGATTGTTAGGTCAGTTGCTGAGCTTTCAGTCTCTCATTAGATTTAAATATAAAATCACCTAAGTATAAACAAGCTAAAGATAGTTCAGCTTGTATTCGCTGAAGACACTTCAACTTCAGTTCTTCGGGTACTTAGAAGATCAAGATCATCTTCACTTCAGTTTATAGCGGTTCAGAAACTGAAGAAGGCCTTAGAAATAGCTTCAGTTCAGTTTGGTTGACAACTCCAAGCTGAACAATGTCGATCTCCTCTTAGAAGCTGAAACAAAAGTTTCTCTTCTAAAAGGTTTACAAGGCGGGAAAAAGATTGCTTTATATTAAAAGGAATAAAGCAATCTCCTTGAGAATGAATACTTCTAAAGTTGGAATAGAAGTACGACTACTTTTCCTTAAGGAGTGTACCTAGTACCTTAAAGCATGCGGTAACTCAACCACCCATTTAATGTATGCCATGTGTATTAGGTTAAACCTGTAAACCCTAAATCTTTGCGTATAAAAGGAAAGAGATGTAAAGCATAAATGTTATCTCTTCTAATTAATGTGAAACATATTGAAGAGCATTTATCTCTCAAACAAACTAAATAGAACCGATAAAGCTGAAGCTTCAGTTCTAGTCAAATAGTTTGTTTTCTTAAACTCATAACTTTGGTTAGAGTTTAAGTTAGAAGTAGATCACACCCCAATTGTCATTCAACCACCTCGCTATTTCGCAAGCAAGGTATGTCAGAGATTCTTTATTTGATTCTAATAAGAACCTATACGTTGAAAAGTTACTTCTGTGTGTTTTAAACTTGTTCGTTATATTATTTACATATATCTGTTTAAAACTCACTTTGTTGCCATGGAATGTGAATAGTTTAACTTGAAAAACCAAATATCACATTCAAGGGGACCAAAAAATGGTCCTTGATTGAGTATCATATCCATTATGATATATGTTTCTGAAACTTAACAAGTTCCTTTTAGATTTTGGGGAAAAAGCATTCCTCTATATGAGTTGTGTGCCATTTATAACACTAATTTAGCCTTATCCCCACTCCATCTATCAAGTTTGTAGGACTTGAAATTATATCAATGTTTCCTTTGTTGGTTTTAATTCAAAAAATTTTTCTTAGATTTAAGGATAGTGTGTGTGGCACCACTATCCGCTATGCATAGATCTCCATCCTTTGCTTGATATTGTGCTCCATTGAGACTCATTTTAAGCTTCTAATATGAACATAAAGAAAGAAATATGAGTGCACATAACAAATGTTATTTTATTTTACATGAAAAGAAAATTGATTATACACAGTTAAACAAAGTTACAAAAAGGAAATACATAGCTATTAAGATTCAATAACTTTTCTTTCAACGTTCCAAGCCATTTAAAAAGTGTCAGGCAATAAGCTCAGTGTTTGTGTTATCAAACTGATCCACATGGTTCACTTCTTTCTCTTTTCCCTTACGAGATGCTTGGTAGAGCTCACATAGATGTGAAGGTGTGCGACAAGCTTTTGACCAGTGGTTCGCACTTCCACCCTTGAAACAGGATCCTTTGGGTTTTTGGGAGGTGCCAACTTCATTATTTTGTTGATTGAGATTATTAACTTGTGGAGCATGTTAAGTGTTATTTCTTTGACCACGACCACGGCCATTATGACTACGTCGGTGGTAAGTATAGTTTCGGTTGGGAAAACTGTTGTGACCATAATGGCTATGACCACGACCACGAGGGTTACCTTTTCCTCTTTTGCTTCTAATGTTTTTGTTATCATTATTGTTAACAGCATTTGCTTCCGAAAGTGCTAATGATCATGTGGGATGAGTATGATGATTTTTCATTAACAATTCATTATTTTTCTTTGCCACAAGAAGATTTACATTTAGATCAGAGTATCTCTTAAAATTTTGCAATGGATATTGTTGCTGTAAGTTTATGTTTGAATCATGGAATGTGGATAAAGTTTTCTCCAATAAATCTCCTTCAGTAACAGTTTGTTCATAAAATCTGAGTGTTTGACATATTCTGAATAAATCAAAGGTGTACTCATTAACATTTTTAAAGTCTTGTAACCTTAAATTGTTTTGTTGGGTCAGTTCCTGAGTCATTCAGTCTCTCAATAGATTTAAACATACAATCCCCTAAGTATAATCTAGCTGAAGACAAGTTCAGCTTTAGTTTGCTGAAGATAAAAGTCCAGCTTCAGTTCTTTAGGTACTTAGAAGATGAAGCAGTATATTCACTTTAGTTTATGTAGCGGTTCAAAAACTAAAGAAGGCCTTAGCAAGACTTCAGTTTAGCTTGGTTGGCAATTCTAAGCTGAATGATGTCGATCTCCTCGTAGAAGCCGAAACAAAATGTTTCTCTTCTAGAAGGTTTACAAGGCAGGAAAAAGATTGCTTTATGTCAAAAGGAATAAAGCAAATCTCTTTAGGAATGAATACTTCTAAAGTTGCTATATAGGTACATCCACTTTCCTTAAAAAATTGTACCTTCCTTAAAGCATGTGTGCATTAAATAGTATCTCAATCACCCATCCAATGCATGACATGTGTCCTAGGTATCCCATTGTAAACCCAAATTCCTTATGTATAAAAGAAATGTGATGTAAAGAGTAAATGCTATCTCTTCTAATTAATGTGAAACACATTGAAGAGCATTTACTCCCAAACAAACTGAAAGAACCACTAGAGCTGAAGCTCAAGTGCTGGTTAATAGTTTGTACTTAAACTTGTAACTTTGGTTCGAGTTTAAGTTAGAGGAAATGAACCCAATTGTCATTCAACCGCTTTGCTATTCTGCAAGCAAAGTGTGTCATAGATTCATTATTTGATCCTAATAAGAACCTATTATTGAAAAGTTACATCTGTGTGTTTTAAACTCTTTTGTTATATTGTTTATATATATCTGCTTAAAACTCACTTTGTTGCCATGAAATGTGATTAGTTTAACTTGATATACCTAATATCATATTTAAAGTGACCAACATGCTCCATTCATCTCTAGCATAAGGGAGTAAAACTTCCCTTTGATGATTAAATCTTCTTTGTAAATCTTTCCGTAAGATGCTTGGATCATCACAATTTGAATATTCGAATTCTAGCATTTTATCAATGTGTTGATGGAGGAAAACATCAGCTTTCGCTTTGACTTCCTCTGACATTCCCATTGATTTGAGATGCGTTTATCTTATTCCTTTTAATCTAATTCTTAGGGTCCCCATTTTCTTAACTCAAAGCCATCAACGAATCTAACATCATTATTGTAACACCCCAAAAATTGGGTCGCAGCGGAATATGTTTCCGGGAGCGTTACTCTATAATACCATTGCACAAGTCATGAGAGAACGACCTCTAAGTATCGTTTGAAAAGTATTCTTGTATTGTTTAGACTCCAATGCACATCATATAGGCCAAACATCTAATTCACCTGAGAAAAACATGCTTAAAAGTGTCAACATTAAAGTTGGTGAGTTCATAGGTTTTTGTACAAATAACTGTAAATCCCAAAAACTATATATATAGGTTTACTGTGTTCCAAGTTTCGCCCATACAAGACTTGCAACGCATAAACCTACATATATAAGTTTCCTTAAAATATATAAGTTTCCTTTAAATATATATAATCCTAAATTGTTTCCAAGTATATATTGTAATGAGCATAATATCCCAAAATGTTTCAAATATATATTGTAATGAGCACAATATCCCAAAATGTTTCCAAGTTTTATTTTCCACTTTATTCAAGGCAACGCAAATATTCTTATGAGTATAAAACAATGATTATGATTACTCTAAGTTATGGAACCGCTACGTAGACTCATATAAGTATGCCACTTTATTCAAGGCACCGTAAGGATTCAGATTCATTAGTATATCATATTTTACTCTGACAATGTTATAACGTTTGTTAGTTCGATCTCGAACTAGTGATAGCTAATCGCCCGAACGGGAGTAGTCAACCCTCAATAGATCTATTTCATAACACTCGCGCTTACCCTCCAGGTAATTAACAGTTCAATCCACTTAAGCTAATCTGTAATCATTCGGGGTAACAGTTAAGAAATGTCCTTATTTTTGAAAATAACGTAAACAAGCAATATATCCAATTTGTAAAACGAATTTTAAATGCACAGGTAATGAATTCAAACCAATCATAAATTTGTAACAAGCATGTTCTCACCCCAAAAACAAAAGTAAATTCAGTAAACGTGGGGCTATAAACTCACCTCGAGTGAGTAAATCGATAATGAAATATCCCTAATGAAAATGCGTCACGCTAACGCCCGAATGCAACCTAGTTAATACAGGTCGTATGAGTACTCAAGTACTTGAACTAACAACTACCATATATAATCCTTTTAGTTACATCATACTATCGTTCGGGCTATCATAATTAAGAGGTCGTGTAGTGACGTATGAGGAGCTAGGACACTTTAAATCGTAAATCCAACAACTCATCGATACGCCACCCCGAAGAGGCCTTATTATGAAACTCCTAGTAATATAGCACTTTGATTAACTAAAACCACATATAATTCTATATAGCTACATCACCATCTAATCGTTTTAGTGAAATCGTATTTATAAAGTAAAAACGTTTATAATTGCCTCTTTAGTAAAAACGATATAACTTTCGCGTTTTAAGCCCGATTTTGACGTTTCTTGTGCCCACGCTATTAAGACGAGTTATCAATATTTGACATTTTAAAAAATTGGAACTTACTGGTGAACAGTAAATTTTACTGTTCACAACAGACCCTAAGTTTATTTTTATCGTTTTAGTTGTCGAAAACTCGTAAATGTCGTATCTTATTCGTTATAGCTCCGTTTTTAGCGATTCTTGCGAGCACGTTCTCGTAATTGAAAGTTCTATATATTTATGAGGTTTACAAAAATAAAAGTTTCTATCATGAATAGTAACTTTTATAAAAATAATTTTATAAAAGTATTTATTGTCGTAAACTCGCGTAATTCATAACTCCTTCGTTATTAATTGAAAATTTTCAATTCTTATCATTTTGGAATCCTAAAAATATGTAAAATCTGTGAAAAATACTAAACTTTCTGTTTTTGAAGTATTTTATAACTTGCTTTATAAAGTTTATTTTATAAAACCGGTATTAACGTAAATTGTATTTTTATCGTAACTTCTTCGTTATTAATCCCATTGTATCATGATATTACCAACCTAATATCATATGAAAAAGTGTACAAAATGATCATCACAAGTAAAAACTCCTTTTACATGTTCAAAAGTCCTAAATGCTGATTCTTGCTATAAAGAACTAACATATGCTAAAAAAACTCAAGAAATAAAAAGATAAAGGCTTTTATATAACCTTATGATGAATGATGATAATGAGAAGTATGTGCTAAACCCTTGTTTAGACTTTAAACCCAAGCTTGCACACTTGAAAACCCTAATTTTCTTAGAAAACCCTAATCTTGCAAAACTTTCTTCAATACTTGTAAATGGTTAACCAAGGCTTGAAAACATCTTAGTATATCTTAGGAATGATGTGTGTATGTGTGTATGCTCTTAGAAAATCAAGGTATGGATTGTTTAAAGGGGGGTTTGTTTGTCGTGGCTATGTAGAGAGCAAAAGGGAGAGTTTTTGTTGATTTTTACTAAGTGTATAAGAGTGTGCATGCTATCTATGTGTATACTTGCATCATATATGAGCTATGATGGTCAAAAAGTTTGCAATAGTGGTCAAGGGAAACAAGATTATGGTCTTAAGGAAGACGCTTAAAGGTCTACGGTATGGTCCAAATAGGGATTGACTAGTTGACTTAAATCACTAAGTCATATAGAAGTCTTGTAAACCATTACTTGCACCATGCCTTGGTTAATTACTTGTGTCTTTGTGTTCCATAAGATGGACATGATCCCATGAAATCAAGGAAGACGTATGACTAGCTAGTTTCTTGCATAAAAGAAAGTATAAGCTATAAGGTAAAGTGTAGTCTTGATATTTAAATATATACTTTGCAAATTGTATAAGTCTTGTTTATTTATTTATATATGGGGCATCCCATTTATATAAGTGTGGTAAAGTTTTCTAAACTTTGGTCATTAAAAATAGAAATAAGCATTTGTTGAAGCGTAGATTAATTAACGTGGTTCCGAGTATGCATAATCGTATTTTATCGCGAAACGTAAACGTTTTACGTAACCGATAAAAATAAAATGAACAAAGACCATAATTATTCTCAAAATAATTATTAAATACTTTCTGATGTAAACATTTAAGTGTTTGATGCCCGGTTTACATTGAACGATAATTTTGAGCTTTCATTTCACTATTTAACTTAACGTTACACGATTATAAAAAAAAAGAAAACAAAAAAAAAAAAAAAAAAAAAAAAAAAAAAAATAAAAAAAAAATAAAAAATAAAAAAATAAAAAATTAAAAAAAAATATTAAATAATAAAAAAACAATTAAAATTTTAAAGAAAAAAAAAAAAAATTTTAAAAAAAAAAAAAAAAAAGAAAAAAAAAAAAAAAAAAAAAAGCAAAACCGTACAATACTAAAAATACTAGGTGAATTTTTTGACGACGTCAATGACCCTGAAACACGGGGTGTTATAAATAGAAACAATCATTTAATAATTTCTATTAACAAACTTAAGACACAAAGAAATGCATATAATCACATAGCATAACACACAAAAGTACTTATCGTCGTTTTGTGTATTAGATACAACAACGTATACATAGCTTGGTTTTATTTGAAAATAAAATACTTTCCTCCCGATTTCAAAAATCAAGTTTAATATATTTTTGAAAAGTTAATTACACCATTTTTCAAAGATATATCAACTAGAAATGTCCGACTCGAAAGGAAAAGATAAAATACAAGTTTTACGTTAAAACGAGACTCAACGTTTTGGACATTAAGTAGTATTTTGCCTTTCTGACTAGATTAAGTTTGAAATAAATACTTGAAAGTATTTTTATATGAAAGTAGACTCAATTCTCTTCGAATGACGGGTGGTACGACTTCTACGGACTTACGGTTGATTTTATATGATTTTTCAAAGTTTCTGAAAAAATGCCGAATCAAACAGGTGGTCCCCTTAAAATTAAGGGGGCCGCCCAGGAATTAAGGGGGCCGCCCAAATATTTAAGGGGGCCACCCACCTGATACTCAGAATTACGATTTTTGTAAGAAATTATTTTCTGACTTTGCGAAAAGGTGTACAACTTTCTGAATTTGATACCGAGCATATAACACTTATTTTAAGCATCATTTTTATCTTGAGCTAGTATAATTAATGTATATAACATCAAAACTAATACAAGTTAATCAACAAAACACTTTTCATATTTAATCCCCCTTAATGGGTAATTTGATACATGGATAGCACTCAATTTTTAAAACCATTTGTTTTGAAAATTAGAGCGACGTGACTCTAATACCAATTGTGGAAATTGTAGAGGGGGGGGGGGTGAATACGTTTTCCTTTTAAAATCTTAAAAATATTTCGTATCAAATCACCGATCAAGCGTGATATAAAATGAAGAGGTGTTTAAGTAAATCTATAACGCAACAATACATAATTCACAACAAATGTTCACATCATCCATTACGCAAACACAATCAAAAACTAATATAAGACAACACAACACACAATTGCAAATATAAATATAGAGCGATAAATGCAAGTATAAATGTAAAGCGATAAGTAAAAGAAAATGCAAACCGAACACGATGATTTATAGTGGTTCGTAATACATGAAGCACACTCTTACGCCCTATCTTCCACTCTTTCGGCACCAAACTCGAGAGTTATCTTCACTAGTCAACAAGCTCCCTTTAGGGGGAGAAAACCGTACACAACGTTGCTTATATCAATTTTTGACACTAAGCTAGATGTCGAGTTCTAATCTTAGCTAGAACCAATCTATCACGACTTCACAACTTCTTCATGACTTCACAACACAACTTCACAACTACACAACTTCTTCACTTCACAACTTCACTTTACAACTTCCCTACACTTCACAACTTCACTGCACTTCACATCTTTCCTACACTTCACAACTTTACATCACCAAGACACTACGAAGACATCATAATCTAACATACCTTCTTATGATCACCATGATCCAGCTATTACACAAGTTTGGAATACATGGACTCGATCTATACATTATGAATGTAAGACATGTCAACAATGCACTAACTAAACTACATAACTTATTCGCATCTTGAAGATAGCTAGAAGTTCTCTCTTGGCACTTGAATGGATTAATGGATGTATTCACATTGTAAACAAACTTAAATACAAGTTTAATGCATCAAAGAAAAAAGTTTGAAAGAAGAGTTTAGATCTGAGAAAAACTATGTGCAAAGAGGTGAGAAAATCTGTGGAAACAATCCACTATTTATAGGGAAAAATATTAATTTTTTATTTTGGCGGTCCCCTTAATTATACAAGGGCGGTCCCTTTAATTATGGCCGGTCCCCTTAATTAATTAAGGGGCCGCCCATTTTTTAGACGCTCCAATTTTTGTCTTTTTGTGGGGAAGGTTTTTCTGGAACTTTCTAGCCATTTTTGGGTAGAAAATTTGAATTCAAAATGTTTATTTTGAATAAAACATTTCTTATAAATACAAAAATATTTTGTATATGTTTTTTAAAAATGTTTGTCTCATTTTATAAAAAAATGTAAGGTTTGGAATTTTTTTTTTCTTTGATCATTCAACAAATTAAAGTTTGTTTGTTCATACCTTTAGTGATTTACGTCGGGTGCGAACTTAAATTTGTTGTTGAAGAAAACATGACACGTCGAAAGGTGTTTACATATGAATTGATGATTTGTGATTACGAGTAACTTAAGCACTTTACGTTATGTGTTATAAGTTACATGTTTATCATCACCAAAACATGAAGAGAATGTATAGATTAAATATCGTAATGTAATATTTCTACCAACAACTATCATTCAGGGTTGTACATTAAACTTCTTAAATCATCCATTCAATATCGACTTAATGCCCGTATAACTTGGTAGTTTCAACATCATAATTGGTATGGATTGGTTGGCAAAGTACCAAGCTGTCATTGTTTATGCCGAGAAAATCGTTCGTATTCCCTGGGGAAATGAAACATTGATTGTTCGTGGTGACGGAAGTGACCGGGGAAACGAGACTCGTCTGAACATCATCTCGTGCACTAAAACGTAGAACTACATGCTAAAAGGATGTCATGTCTTTTTGGCACATGTTACTACAAAGAAGACTGAGGACAAGTCAGAGGGGAAGCGACTTGAGGACGTTCCGATCGTTTGAGATTTTCTTGAAGTATTTCTCGAGGACTTGCCGGGTCTTCCACTGACTCGACAAGCGGAATTTCAGATCGATTTGATACCTGGTACTGCACCTGTAGCACGAGCACCTTACCGATTAGCCCCATCTGAAATGAAGGAATTATCAGATCAACTCCAGGAGCTTTCTGACAAGGGCTTCATAAGGCCAAGTTCCTCACCTGGGGGAGCTTCGGTCTTGTTTGTCAAGAAGAAGGATGGATCATTTCGAATGTGCATCAACTACCAAGAACTGAACAAGCTGACGGTGAAGAATCGTTATCCACTCCCAAGGATAGATAATTTATTTGATCAACTACAAGGATCCAACGTTTATTCTAAGATAGACTTGTGATCAGGTTATCACCAGCTTCGAGTACGTGAAGAAGATATTCCGAAGACGGCATTCAGAACTCGATATAGTCATTACGAGTTCCAAGTTATGCCATTTGGTTTAACGAATGCACCAGCGGTATTTATAGATCTCATGAATCGGGTGTGCAAGCCATATTTGGATAAGTTTGTGATTGTCTTTATTGACGATATCCTTATCTATTCAAGGAACAAGAAGGAACATGAAGAACATCTTAAGGTAATTCTGGAATTGCTTAAGAAAGAGGAGTTGTATGTTAAATTCTCTAAATGTGAATTTTAGATTCCCAAGGTACAATTTCTCGGCCATGTGATTGATAGTCAAGGCATTCACGTGGATCCCGCCAAGATCAAATCCATAAAAGATTGAGCATCTCCTAAAACACCAATGGAGATTCGTCAATTTTTAGGTCTTGCTGGGTATTATCGAAGATTCATTAAAGGATTTTTGAAGATCGCCAAGTTAATGACCAAGCCTACTCAGAAAGGAGTTAAGTTTGATTGGGGTGACAAGGAGGAAGCCGCCTTCTAGTTAATAAAGCAGAAGTTGTGCAGTGTGCCAATTCTGGCTCTACCTAAAGGAAGAGAGGATTTTGTGGTCTATTGTGATGCTTCACATAATGGATTGGGTGCTGTATTAATGCAAACAGAGAAAGTAATTGCTTATGCATCACGCCAATTAAAAATTCATGAGAAAAATTATACGATTCATGATTTGGAACTTGGATCGGTAGTGTTTGCTCTAAAAATTTGGAGACACTATTTGTATGGAACCAAGTGTATAGTGTTCACATATCACAAGAGTTTACAACACATTCTTGATCAAAAGGAGCTGAACACGAGGCAACATCGTTGGTTAGAGTTGCTCAGCGATTATGATTGTAAAATACGTTATCACCCGGGGAAAGCAAACGTAGTGGCCGATTCCTTAAGCCATAAAGAACAGAATAAGCCATTACGGGTTCGAGCCTTAGTCATGACTATTGGTTTGAATCTCCCCAAACAAATTTTGGAAGCTCAAATAGAAGTACAAAAACCAGAGAACTTCAAAAAGGAAGACGTAGGAGGTATGATCAGGAAGGATATACCGAAGGAAAAGTTGGAACCCTGCGCCAACGGAACTTTATGCTTAAATGGCAGGAGTTAGTTACAATGTTATGGTGATTTCAGGACTGTGATCATGCACGAGTCCCATAAGTCAAAATACTCTATCCATCCGGGTTCTGACAAAATGTATCAGGACATGAAGAAGCTATACTGGTGGCCCAATATGAAGGCCGACATCGCCACCTATGTTAGCAAATGTTTGACATGTGCTAAGGTCAAGGCTGAACACCAAAGGCCATCGGGTTTATTGGTGCAACCCGAGATACCTCAATGGAAATGGGATAATATCACTATGGATTTTATCACGAAGCTTCCTAAGTCGTCACAAGGTTATGACACCATTTGGGTGATTTTTGACCGACTTACTAAATCTACAATCTTCGTACCAATGAGGGAAACTGATCCCATGGAAAGATTGGCAAGAATGTACCTGAAAGAGGTAGTCACGAGGCATGGAATACATGTCTCAATAACTTGTGATCGCGACCCTAGGTTCGCATCAAATTTTTGGAGGTCACTTCAGGAGGCCTTAGGTATGAATTTGGATATGAGTACTGCATACCATCCGCAAACTGACGGACAAAGCGAGAGAACTATCCAAACTCTTAAGGATATGCTACGTGCTTGTATGATCGACTTCGGAAATGATTGGGTTAAACATTTGCCGTTGGTTGATTTTTCGTATAACAATAGTTATCACGCTAGCATCAAGGCTGTACCATTTGAAGCACTTTATGGTCGAAAGTATCATTCACCTGTTTGTTGGGCCGAGGTTATAGAAGTTTAACTCACCGGTCCAGAGAAAGTTCAAGAGAAAACCAAGAAGGTCATTCAGATCAAGCAAAGAATTCAAGCCGCTCATGATCGACAAAAGAGTTACGCTAATTTAAAGCGTAAGCCAATGGAATTTCAAGTTGGAGATAGAGTTATGCTTAAGGTTTCACCTTGGAAAAGGGTCTTACATTTTGGCGAACTAGGGAAGTTAAACCCCAGGTATGTTGGACCATTCAAGGTGTTGGAAAAGGTTGGATCCGTTGCTTACAAGCTTGAGCTGCCTCAAGAGCTGAGCAGGGTTCACAGTACATTTCATGTATCCAACTTGAAGAGGTGCTATGCCGACGAACCATTAATCGTTTCGTTGGATGGACTTCATATTGATGACAAGCTTCATTATCTCGAGGAACCAGTAGGAATCATGGATCGTGAAGTTAAACGATTGAAGCAAAGCCGTATTCCAATCATTAAGGTTCGATGGAACTCTAGGAGAGGTCTGAGTTCACATGGGAACGTGAAGACTAATTTCGAAAGAAATATCCACATCTCTTCACAAAGACCGCACCGTGGTCAAGTGCCGCGTCTAAAGCCTTGAGGACAAGGCTCATTTAATGGGGGAAGACTATAACATCCCATGTTTTTAGGTCATTTTACGACGACATTTATTCCACAACTTATTTTTTTGTCTCGTACACGTTTGCTTTTAATTTTAATCGTTAAGTTAAATCGCGTAAGCAAAAAATTATCATTCAACGTAAACGGGCATCAAACAAATTAAAGTTTACGTCAAGCAAGTGTTAGATAATTATTTGGAGGATAATTATTAACTTTGCACATTTTATTTTTATTGGTTACGTAAAGTGTTTACATTTCGTGATAAAATACATTTAGGCATTCACGGAACCATCAAAACTTATCTACGCTTCAACAAATACCCATTTTTATACTCAATGATCAAAGTTTTATAAAACTTCACCCATGTTATTCATTGTAGTTGAATTTTATGTATAAGAATTAAACCAAAACATACACATTACAAGTTTACACTTCTACACTTAACCTATACATCTTATAACTACACATAATGCTAGAAATTCAACACAAGATATCAAAGATATTTCCTAGTCATCCCCCCCCTAAAATTCGGATGCAATATGCAACCTATGGAACCAAGAGCACACCAGTGTCTTCCTAAAGTCTTCTAGCAACACTAGGACTCATCATATCTAGTTCATGACTAGTAAACTTGACCAAATGTTCTTCTTAATTCCCTCCCCATGTTTCACTAAGTCTTGACTCTTCTAATAATAACTTGGACCAAGTTGTAGTATATAAGGATGCTACTAGTAAGAGATAACACACACAACACATTTTCTTAAGTAAAAACTTCACAAACTCTCTTGTTCTCTCCTCCCTAGCCCACGACATACACCAAACACCAACAAATAATCCATATAATTTTTATTAGCAAGTATTCAAGTATTCTAACATCACATCTAAGGTATTCTAAGGTGTATTGAAGGCTTAGTTTAGTGTTTAAAAGGGTTAATCAAGAAAAGATCAAGATTAGGGTTTCCTTGGAAATTAGGGTTTTCTAGTCTTGAAAGCTTGGGTTTTGATTCTAAACTAAGGTTTAGAACTTGTTACTCTTCATCCTACATCATCTTAAGGTCATCTAAAAATCCTACACTCGTTACATTTGTGATTTTATGTGTATATGATGTTTATATAGTAAATCACCATCTAGGAAACCTATTAACATGTAAAATGGATTTTTACTCTTGATCATGATTTGATATACTTTTTCATATGCTATATTGATGTTAAAGACATGTTGGAATGAAAGTATATATATTATACAAGTATGGTTTAATTTATAAAAGTATATATAAATTAATGGTTTAAAAGTTTACTTATTAAAGTTTGTAAGTAAATAAATATAAGGACTTGAATATATGGGACTTGTAGTAGGAAATATTGTAGAGGACTTGTAGCTATTTTATTTAAGGTTAAAACTTCATAAAATAAGTTAATATAATTAAATACATATTTAACAAAAGTGGATTGTTTTAAATTCGAAAATAAAGTATTTATTTTATATTTTATTAAAATACTACATGTCATGAAAATCGTAGGCATATAGAGAACTCGAAAATCCGAGCTATAACGAAGAAGATACGCCATTTGCATGTTTACGATAATAAATACTTTTATAAAAATAAGTTACTATTCATTTCAGAAACTCTTTTGGAAAATATTTTAGTTAGATAGAACTTGTAATCACAAAGACGTGCTCGAAAAAATCACTAAAAACAGAATTAAAATGGATAAGTTACGACTTTTACGAGGTTACGACGATTAATTTTATAAAAATAGTTTTATAAAATACACATGAACAGTAAAAGTACTGTTCATTAGAGGACTAAAAAGTTATAAATTTAGTATTTTGATAAATCTTCTTAATACAAAAGCGTGGACATAAGGAACGTACATAACGGACTTAAAACGAGAAAGTTACGACATTTTTACTAAGGTAATATTTATATACATTTTAACTTTATAAATATTATTTTTAATTAAAATTAGATGGTGTTGTAGCTATATAGAATTATATACGGTATTAGTTATTCAATGTACTTAGTACTCATACGACCTATAACTAATTAGGTCGCATTCGGACACTTACATGACGCATTTTCATTCCGTGACTTACATTGTTGATTCATTCACTCGAGGTGAGTTCATAGGCCCATGTTTTATGATTATAATGATTTATAACTATTAGGGTGAGAAACATGCTTTGTTTTACAATTGGACACAAGTGGACATTTTTACATTATGATTACATGTTTGCCTAAGTAGCGATAACCCACTGAGCCCATTATCATGAACTGTCAATTACTGGATTGTATGCGCGAATGTTATGAATAGATCTATTTGGGATTGACCTTCCCGTTCGGGTGAGTAGCGCTCACTGTGTTGGTTTGCCGGACAACGAACGTATACCATGTTGGATTTGGGATGTTGCGGGTTAGAACATCATCAAGGGCAATGTTGGCAATTTATATTGCAATTCATACATGTCAAGCTTCAGTGTCATGAGCATAGGGAAATGTAATTACATTTTTGTGATGTTTTCATCTGTTGCATTATCATACACTTGAGAAATCCTGTGGTCTTACATTATACATTTTACAAACCTATGAATTTACCAACATTATTGTTGACGTTTTAAAGTATGTTTTCTCAGGAGACCAATGAGGTACAAGACAAGGGATATATTGGTGGTCACATTTTGGAAGTCATGTGCATTAAAGATTTGATTGCATTACATTTTGGGAAAATATTTGTTATGTGCTAAAATCTTACCTTTTGAACAATGAACAAGTGAAGCTATAGGCTTTTGTAACAAACAAATTGTTTAAATCCAATGTATCAGTTTTACGACTCTTTTTGAGGTCGTTCTCATATATATCCTGTGCTATTGATCTATGATGTAACACCCTCAGACTCATTATCTGCTGCGACCCAATTTAGGGGTGTTACACAAGTCGTTACAACCAATAGCATCAATTCTACCCTTTTAATCAATACTTTCTTTTTAATTCATCAAACCCGAACCCCTTCAATGCTTACCAAGACGTCATTACTAACACCTTGTTGTGTTTATTCCAGTGTTAGCTCAATCTTAGTCGGCATTATTCCCTTATACTCATTCATTTCCAATCATACCTAAGAACTGCTATTTCTAACTATGGATTGTCCTTGGGTAGATTCCTCCGGTTTTGGTTGGATCATAGGACTAATACCTTAACTAACCCAACCTTAATTACTATCAGAATGGTCGTGACAGTATTAATAGGTTTTTGTGGTATAAATATCATGCGCGCGCATAAAACCATTGATAGAAAATCATTTAAAGGTGTTTGAAAACATTGACAACTTTGAAAGTATTAATCATTAGAAAAACTCCGCCTTTTTAACATGTACATCGATAACCGAAAGTATTTTGCACATGTGGGTGGGAGTAATGAAGCAACTTGTTCACTGCGAGAGCGAGCGAGAGTAGATCACGTACTATTTTTCTAGATCCACATTTTAATACATTCTCAGCCCCTTATTTTTAAATACTAATTCCACTTAGTTTTTGAAATACATGTGATTAAATTTTGTCATGAAAATTCTGTGGGTAGAAAATAATTATCATCATGATTCCTATGGAACTTGTTCTTCCTACTTCCCCTTTAATTTTACATAATTTTACATATGTTTGACAAAAAAATGATACCAAGTTGTAAAATGAATATAAAATTGAGGGTTAGCATTGTTGAGCACACAATTTTGAAAGATTATGAATTGTCATTGAAGAATTCTTAAAAAATTGTGCTCAACCACTATATCATCTTATAACATACAATCTATTGAGTAGTCATTATTATTACTGATTTGTTATTAAGAGATTTTTAAAATGTGTTGAATACATAAGAATTGTCATGTGATGATGTATCCAACAACATTAAAACTTTGTTTTTTGAAAAACTCCCCCTCAAACATTGACTCATTTTGGAAATGACACCAGTTATAGAAGAATTGTCTTGGAAAACTTTATGAGGGATGGAGTGTTGAACACACAATTTTGAAAGATTATGAATCGTCAGTGAGAAATTCTTGAAAAAAAATTATGTTAGACTTTTTGAAAAACCAAATGTTAGAAGACTTCTCTTCTAACTCTAAGGGTAAGTGCACTTATGCGTACACTCTCCTTTTTCTTGAGCTCAAAACTTTAAATGTCTTGTAGAAACAGCTCAAGACCGAGAAATTTTGATTTTTTTCGTTGTTAGGATAAGTTATCTTTATAGATAAACTTTCCTTTATTTGACGTCAAGGTTATGTACTGATATTTGCACATAAGTCATAAAGAAAAATTAAAAATGACATGTTTTGAAAGCATTTGAAACTCTTGCTCGAACTTCATTTACACGCCCATGTCGATTTTAATCAACATCTCTAGGTACGTAAATATATCAATTTTAAGAGACATGTCGAGAGGATTCTTTTTGGAAATTTTTTGTTTTTTGATTTTGTATTTTTTTTTGAAATTTTATATTTTTGTATTTGGTTTTATAGGTTTTATAATTTTATATACAAAAATTAAAATAAAATAAAATAAAATAAAAAATCATGAAGTAAGTAAACTTCGAATCCCCTGGGACTTTTGTCTAGATATCTCTTGTATCAATGATATCTCATGTAACCTTGGACTCCCAGATATCACATGTTCTTTTATGAACGCCTTGATTCTTTCTTTATTTAGATTGGAAGGAGTACCTGCACTCAAATCAAGATTTTGTTCCTCCTGAACATTTATGGATGTACCTGCACTTGAATCGTGGGTTCACGGTCAACCTTGGTTGTGCTAGATGTTAATATCTTTCAGTAGGAACCACCTAAGACAACTATCTGAAATTTTTACCCGCGGTTTCACTAAGAGGGAAGATCGAAGAGTATTGTTTCTCATGCACAACGGAAGTCTTTTTGATTGAAAACCTATGTCCTTTTAGGATTTGTCTTTCTGGTTTCTTTGCAACACTTGTTTGCTCTACGGGTTTGTTTCGGTTTGTTGTCTTATTGGATGGAACCTTAGCATGTGAGTTGACCTCATTCAGGAATTTCGTTACACTGGTATCATGATTTGCATTAAAGACACATTTCTGACATGTCGAGCAAACAAAATAATTGGAGTCAGAAAAATTTCTAAAATTCCTAGAGTGTTCTGCTATGGGCACAGTGTTTGTTGTTACCAAACTATTATTGGATGCAGGCCAATTCCTAGATGTTTGAGTATTGCTCCTAGGTTTTGGTTTGCTACCATTAGCTGTGCTTTGTGATTTAGCAGAAGGCATCACAATAGGTCTTGAATTCCTACCGCACTCTTGTGTCTTTTTCTTAGCTTCATCTAGATAGTGATTATGAACCATGTCATTTGAACTAAATCTTGGCATATTCTTTGAACTATTCCTAGATTCGCTAGATGCAATCACGTGATGAGGTTTTACAACAGCATATTCTCTTTCCTTAGGCAAATAATGTGTAGTGACTGGTTTTGACAAATCGTTATTGACATCAACTTGGGAGGCAAACCGTGGCTTTGAAATTCTAGGTCGTTCAGACTTAAACGCAGTCAGTTGTCTAACAACTGATTGGTTTCTATGTGGTTGTAAAACCGGTTTCCCTAAGATTGATGATTTTGCAAACTTAGTATTCACACTATTTCCTGTTAATTTTCTGAACTCATTTTTTAATGTTGCAATTGCAAATCCTTTTTCCAGAAGTTGAGCTTTGAACTCAGCATTTTGAGCAATCAAAGAAGTTGTGTGTTCTATAGTCTTGGCTCTCGTTGTCTTGATAGAATCAAACAGTTCTTTGTAATGCCTTTTCAAAGTCTTATTTTCCTTAAGTAATTTAGCCACTTTATGTTCCAATTCGATGTTTATTGTTTCAATTACATCTATGTCATGTTTAATCTTGGCTTCATTACTTTTTTGTTTTGAAAATTGACCATGTTGCCCTTCTTTTAAAGCTTGATTTTGATATTTAAGTTCAAGATTAACACAATGTGCTTCCATTCTTAAAAAATCTTTTTGAAATTAGGCAACAGTCTTTTTGAGACAAATATTTTCAGATTCAAGAGATTGATTTGAGAGATCAGTTGTCTGGTTATCAATTAATTTAGCAGGCAAAGGACATGTGTCATGACATTGTTCAGCATTCTGGTCAACCTCTCCTTCATTATTGACTTTAGGTTGCTCAATATGATGTTGTCCTGTAGCAAATACATTAATTTTAGCAGTCGTTTGTACCTCAGCCATTGGTTCTTCATCATATATGGGTCTGATATCTGCATCGTCAGCATGTGCATCATTCCCTGATCTGTTGCTTGTATCTTGCTCTCCTGATTCTGTCCCACTGATTTTGTGTCAACCAAACTAGCATCCAATGCATTACTCGTATCAACCTTTTCCTTTATTGTCTGCATCTGTCTTTCATTCACCCTGCTATCATACTCTTGTTTATGCTGTGCTCTTTCATCAATTGACTTCTTAATAGATTCCATGTGTTGGATCAGTGTATCATGAAATTCTAGAATCTCGAGTTGAGTGTATTCTAGAAAGTACTTGCGTGTCATTATAACATATTCATCATCCAAATAAATCTGTGACTTGATGAACGTCTAAAACTGTGTCTCGAGTACTTTAAAAGCAACCATGGATCCAATCTCTTGAAATTATTTGTTGTCAAGTTGCTTTTCTAGTTGATCCATGTTTAGGAACATTGTGCCTGTAAAAGTCTCAACATCTTGACCAAAGAATATCGCAAATGCGCGTTTGAATTCACACTCGGTTCGAGTTCCTTTTAAGGTGTTGTTTGAAAGAAGCTTGAGGTGTGAATGAAGTAGTCGAAAAGATACCATGCAACTCTTTTTTTCTTTGTCTTGCATTTGTTGTATTTGTTGTTTTTTCGAATCCGAACACGAAGATAAAGTATCTTTTGTTTCCATTTTACCGTGAATTGTGAAGTGAAAATGATTGGTAGGATCTTAAGTAGGTAAAGTGATTGTTGTTGTGGATTGAAGTCAATTAACGTTCATGGGATTTTATAAATCTATGATTTAAACCGAGAAAAGAAACGACTTTTACGGGATTTTACTAAATCAAGAAGAAACCGTGAATGAATAATTGTTTGTAATTAAGGTTTGTTGTTGAAATCGTTTTTGTAATTGAAATACTTGAGCTTTTGTTAACTATTGATGAGCTTAAAAGGACTAACGGTGAAATTTGGTTCACAAAGGACTAACGGTGTAAAGCTGTTTCAACAAAGAGGGTTAATAATCAAACAAAGGACGAGTGATGAATTTGTCTTGAAAACCAGGGACTAAAAGTGTTAAATTTGAATTCTTGTTTATTAATAAAAACGTTTTCCCTCCACGTTGTTTTCTTCTTCGTTTGAAACTTTTGTAAAACGTAACATAATGTGTTTTGTATCTCGCGGAGTCGTACGGTTATCTTCGATCAAAAGTAAATACACTATGACGATCTTCTAAGGATCGCGATCGTATTGATATAGGTTAGAAGACCCACGAACAACCAAAGCTCAAAACCAAAAAACCTGAAACGTGTATAATTTGTCTTCGTAAACTGATTAAATTGCCTCTCCTTAGATGATTAATTCGCCTTGCATCAAATGATTAATTTGCCTTGCATCAAATGATTAATTCGCCTCCTCTTGATGTGATTAACTCGCCTCTCAAAAGGATTAACTCGCCTCACAAAAAAGATTAACTCGTCTTTTACAGAAGGATTAAAACTCCTTCAAAACTGGTGCTTAACTCGCCTCCAAAACTTGTGCTTAACTCGCCTTCAAAACTGGTGATTAAATCACCTCACAAACGTTTAATTCGCCTAACTTCCAATGTTTAATTTGCCTATCACAAATGTTTAATTAGCCTGGAAAAAGAACAAAATGTACTATGTTGTCTTTTTGCAAAAACCCAAACCGTCCTTGTTCTTATCTTTAAACCGTGTTTAACAAAAAGTTACCGAGCAAAAAGCTTGTATAAGCTCTAGAATAAGCACTGTTGCAGCAAGAATAAGCTTTAAAAAGAACTACCAATAAGCTACTTATGAAGCTTCAAAAAATCTTACATATTCTGTTATAAAAAATAAGCCACAAAAATAAAAACTTTGACTCGAATATAAGCTTTAAAAAGAACCAGTTTTGAACCTGAATAAGACAAAAACTCAAAACCCACAACGATGAGCCGCGTCGAATAAGCTTACCATAAGCTTGTATAAGCAGATTAGACCAAAAACAAGATAAGTCGCGACAAAAAAAACTTACAATAAGCAAGAAAGAAAAGAAAAAAACAACTAAGCCGGCGTCTAAATAAGCTCACAAATAAGCTTTAAATAACTATAAGTAACCATGACACGATTTAGTTAAAGAGACGTATCATCCAATAAGAGTGCAAAACAAGCTCATGATGGATGGTCAATGATGTGTCATTGTGTAGGTGTTATTTTATGTATGAAGTTTTACTATTTATATTTTGTCGACTTAACCTAAAAACAACACTTTAACGGGCAGTGTACCCGGTCAATATATAGCTTTGTTGGTAAGTAGGGTGTCGATCACTAAGAGTGAGAGTGTTAATTCTTAATTCTATCAGTATTTTAGTTATCTATCTTAGTACTAAATTAATCTAATTTATGCTAAACCTAAGTTAAACCTAAACTAATGATAAGGGGGGGGGGGGGGTTTCAGCCTGAGAGACTGGCAACGAGTTTAGTTTATCTAACATAGTTTTTGATACAATAAAGCAAATAAACAACACACACGAAACATAGAGAAGACGGGCCAAGACCTAATGTAAGGAAAACTATCAACCTCGAATATAAAAGAGGTGCCAATAAAATGCAGGTTTGTTTATTAGTGCAATGATTGTCTTATCTCGAAGCGACATATTGTTCCTAGACTTAGGCGGTACTTCTTCCTAAGACCTAGACATGCTAATTCTGTCACAATTAGACGCATCTGCATAAAGCATCCTGATATATATTGATTATAATTCATCTAGAGGACAACACCGTGTATGTCGTACTAACCTTAGCTCATCAAGACTTTACCCACTTACTGCTTAATGGTGATTTGTAATAGGTGGTAGTCCACAATCCAAACTATACCAATGATCAGAACGTTATTAGTTAGTACTAAGCTACTACCTACTACGGTATAACCAGTTCAATCGAGGCAAGCAGGACGTTATTAGTGATCCTATTTGTTCCACCTATACGCATCACTATATGGAGAGCTATCCCGGACTCTTAGCCTACGCCCAAACAACACCGAAGTTGCAACACATTAAATATGTAGGACTAGACCCAGTTAAATGATAGGTCGCATACTTAAGCACGTAAACAAGTATCATGAGATAATCATAATCAATAAATCAACGATAAATTAAGCAATCAAGATAAACAAACATTTTTATTATATATTCATAAACATGGTTGATACCTAAAGGTATCAGCCGATAGTCATTGTAAAAATACACACGGTTTGATATATGAACGATTAAAATAAGAAAACCTCAATCGAAAGCGTATTCGGTTGTGCGAAGATTACAAGAGTTTTCCTATGATCTTGAGGCTCTTTTCTGACCTTCTAGGCTCATTTATTCGTCTCTTGGTTGACTTTGTGGTTTAGGGATTCACTTGCATACCTAAAACTGAGTTTAGGGTTGTCTATTTATAGAGTCAGGAACATGCGTCGAAAACGCCGAACGTGCTATGTGGATACGGCGTATTGGAGATTTCTTGAGTAAGGACCACGTTTGATATCACCAGAATATTTTATTTACTTTATTTGAATACAGCGTATTGAGCTTCTCTGGATACGGCGTATTGAACGTTAATTCCTTCGTGTTCTTCTGTGAAGTGCAGGCAACTGATACGCTAAAGTGGTGTTTTACAAGCTGAGGAGCGAGAGAGAGCGCGAGAGCGGGAGAACTAGAAATACCGATTTTAACCAAAAACACAACATTCGGGCAAGTATACCCTATTCGAGTGTAATATAGTATTTGGTAAGTCCAGGTCGTTCCACGGGATTTGTAGCAATTCACAGATTGTTTATCAAGTAACAAAGCCAATTGATTGTTAAGGATCAAATAACCTAAACATGTGTAAAGCAAGCAAGATACCAAGCATAAAAGATATAGATAATGCAAACTTTATATAAACAAAATCATACAAGTCATATATGACGGGTAATCATAATAACAAGCATATCTACCAATGATAACATAGAATCCTTTCGGCCTTTATACTACATCATCACAAGCGCATTAAGAGTGGTTTATATCAAATATCACGACGCGCATATGAATTCCTACCCAAATGCGCGCGGCGGCCCGTCGGTATCAACATAAGGAAGGTCATAAACATAATTCCTACTTTGCGGGTTATTTATAAATTTTACTAATCAATTCTTCACAAGATTAGCATACCGAAATGTTATAGACAGATAAGCAAAATCATCAAGACAATAAAGCCTTTCGATCTATATATAATATTTTGTTGTGTTAGTGAGGGATAGTGATACAGTTTTTAACTATGCAATGATAAATCAAAAGATAAATAATAATCCAAGTAAAACAATATCGAATTCATAAGCATTCATATTCATAAGTTATGCACATATCGTCCAAGTAACGACACGCATCCATATCATACCAAACCAATAACCAACATAACAAGCATAGATAAATTCAGAAACATCATCAATATTATTAGTAAAGAAATGTACCAAATCCGTTTATACGAGTAATTCGAGTATAAAGTTACCCAAAAACCATATTCCAACCAAAACAATCTCTAATCCAACAACCCAAGTATCCATGATCAACCAACAACCTATGCTACTGAATCAACCCGAGGATATATCACTTCTCTTTAGGGAATCCGCAACGTTCCAAATCCATCCACAACAAATGGAATGTTTGGCACGAGTTATGTAGTGACTTGGAAGGATTTGGTATGAATCCTTCGAGTAATGAGTTTAGGTTATGTAATTGTGATGAATGGAGGTCAGGAAGTCATGGTGGTAGAGTAATAATTCATGGCTATGGTGGTGGTATGGTGGTTCGCCATGGATTAAAGGGGTGTTTGGATCATCGGATCCTAAGATCCTCACTAATCCTTCCTCCTCTCTAATGATCTCTATGATGGTGTGTGTTGGTGTGTAATATATGGACGAATTTGGGGGTATTTATAGGCTCAAATTTACTTGGGGACCAAGCAAAGCTTGTATGTGGATGTTTTTGGGGCCAAATTCATGTTTTTAATGCTGCAGACTGAAAGTGCGGCGCACATTTTTATTTGTGCGCCGTACTTGAGATTTTGTGAAAAGTACGCCGCACTTTTTTGGAAGTGCGGCGGTTTTGATGCCTTTTTAGTTCTTGGACCAAAAAGCAAAGTTGTAGAGAATTCTTTCCCGGACGTGTGGCCGCCAGAATCACGTCAAACGGAGTTCGTATGCTCAAGTTATGGCCAAAACAGTGGACAGGTGTCGGAAGATCTTTATCTTTAGTTATTTCTTCGTTTAAGCTTTAAATCTTTGTGTTTTCTTCCGTTTTCTTCCACGACACATTCCAAGAACCTACAATAGGAAATATGCTCGATTCTATACCAAAAGTTCTTATAATTAACCAATTTAAATATATATAATCATTGATAACGCATATAAAACACATGTATAATTTGAGCGTTATCAAATCCCCCTACACTTAAAACTTTGCTTGCCCTCAAACAAATATAAGAAAAGAAATTTTATAAACAAGGTCCTAGGTGACAAGACAAATTTTTATATTTTTTATATATATATATTTTTAAATTTTGAAATTTTATTATTTTTAATTTAAAAAAAATTATTTGGTGTGAAATTTTCGAAAATATTTTTGGTTTTTGTAACAAATAAGTGCAAAAGGCGCAAGCACCCCCCTCACACTTAAGGGTTTGCTTGCCCTCAAGCAAAATAAGAAAAATAATAAGCTTTACAAAACAAACTTAGAATTTAAAAATATTTTTGATTTCTGATATGCGAAAGAAGAGATGTTTGACAATACCCAATGATCTTCAAGCTGTAATAACATGA
>BQNB010007501.1:79984-93337 GCA_026074375.1 Tanacetum coccineum
AACACCTTAGACATCCATCATATGATTGTTACATGTGCTTAAGCTTTTGGCTTAGTAGCGTGTAACACGAGTTATTTTGTTGTTTAGATTTGTGCTAGTTGTTTGTGAAGCTTTTTGTTGGAATCTTTTGGAAAGCTAAGCAAAGGTGAGTTTCATAGCCCCTTTTTCTCATGTTATTTTGGGGTGAGAATGATGCTTGTCTTGTTGTCATGTTAAAATGATTTTAAGCTTGTTGTAGTTATGTGTATTGGATCGTGGGAACGTTTCGTCCCGTTGTGTTGCGATATGATATGTTTGGTATTGTGGATCCCAATATGCAAAGCGAGGTGTGATGGTGGTAAGACTGCGTGAGCTAATATGAGGCCATGTAGCGCACATATGTAGTTTGTATGATTGTGGATCGTGCGCACGTTCTGTCCCGTTTTTGTTACTTGTTGTCATGAATTGTTTTGGTAATTGCAACAGCTAATTGAAAGTTTTTATATATTATTGTATGTCGTAAACCTATGATTCTCGCTCAACTTTATGTTGACGTTTTAAGCATCATTTTCAGGTGAGCTTAATGGTGCTAAGATAGAGCAAAGTGGCTAGAAGAGACCGTAGGATGCTTGGAGTTTATTTATGCTTTCTGTTTGAATAAATACGTTTGCATGAATTATTTGGATTATGTTTTTGCATGTCATTTTTTGACGAGACCTCTTTCTCATTAATAAAGACACCATTAGGTTTTGGGTATTGTTATGACACTTTGTGTCTTTGCTTTACTTTAGTTTTCATTTTAGTATTCTCTATATAGACACCATGTGTTATGATGATATCCATTCTTGTTTACGCCTCGCGTTTCCGCCTTGGCGGGGTGTGACATAACCTTTCACTCACCCATTCCCATCAACTGATACCCTCACCTCAGCTATAAAAGGAGCATGAATTGGAGGCTTAAATCATCTCATTCTATCCCATTCTCATCTCAAACATTTTATTTCTCATCTTGAGAATCATTTCTAAGCTAGAAGGAAGTTGTGGGAAAGGTTGAAGTGTCCCTAGGATCTTCATCATTTTTAGGTTATAATCATATAAGAAGTTGGAATTCAGTCCAAAGAAGGTTGTGGAAGAGTTGTTATTTGTTGAAATTCCAGGTTACTATTGTTTCATTCGAAGAAAGTTCTTGTAAGGAAACCATATAAATTGCTTGTGGAATCGGTATAAACCACGTTTATATCCTTTTGAATACTATGTTTTCTAAATCATTGTGCTATGTTATTGTGTTATTGTTTCCATGGATTAATGGAGTATCTATCATGTTTTTTTGGGAACAACGAGGTAATTATGGATCAAACTTGGATAAATTAATGATTTTCTGAATTAACAAATATGAACTTGATGTTTTTATACTTGGATCTTTAATCATCATTTGATCACCATTTAGTCCAGATATAGGCTAAAAGGATTTTTCATTATGAGAAATAGATAATCTTTTAAGTAAACTACCCATTTCTTTAATTGATTATGCTAAAATTCATGAACCTATTATCTTCTCAAGTTTGTTCTTATTTACTCTTGTCTCCCAAATAAACATTATTTTTATATCTTGAAATTCACCCTTATCTTTAGATAGTGACAGTCTATAAGATAACCTTTCGTAAAACGTCCCGACTTTACTTAGAACTACCAATCTCGGGGAACGACCTGGTCTTACCTAAAAAGATTATACTACATACGTCGGTTATACTTTTACCTGTGTGTTTCCTTCTAATAAATTGGTATTTTCAGTCTTATAAATTTAAAGCTTTTGAAACACATCACACTTTTTGTCATAACCTTTGGTTTTACTCGAGTGAGGGAATTGAATGCAATCATGTATGTTTATTCCATTGTTATGGATGTGTATATGTGGTTTGTCGCCCTTGCTGGTTTATGACTTTTGGTAAAGACTACTAGTCCTATTATTTAGCTTATTCGAGTTAAGGTTTGAATGCAGTCATATGCTCATATCCCATCGTATGGGAGTTATGTAAGGTCTATTGTGCACCTTTTCTGGAATATTGGTAATCGTAGAATTAGAAAGAGTGATCAAACCCTTTAAGCCTTATAAATAAACCCAATTTACCTTTATAAACTTGTTACTCCTTAGCTCTAGTGGTGGATATGTGTATCATTTCCAAGCCTATGATAGAATACTCATCACGACTGAGCAATTGAGCAAATTAGTTACATGTTACCACATAGATTAGTTGAGTGATTTGAGTGATATTATTACACGGGACAACAATAACCACATTTCGGGGGTCAGGGTTGATCAAACCATATAATATGAAACATGGTTGTAGTGAGTGAAAGTAGAGATAGAGGGTGGGATGAACAAAAAAGGAAGAATATTATATTAGAAAGAGAAAAGGAAAAATATAATGAACATCCACACCCCCATGGAGAGACATGGGGGGTATTTATAGCCTATACTAAAGCTATCTATCTCATTATTACAAGTAGCTAGCAGCTGCATATTGCCATAAGACTACAGCTATCCCAATTCACCTTGTAAGACATAAGCATTTACTAAAAAAGAAGGCTAAGCAATCTCCCTCCAATGATGGTTCACACGATAATGGTTACAAATGTTTCCTACAAGCAAAAATAAAGTAAAATGATAAGAATGAAGTCATGCATTCTTGAGATTGTACTCAATGACGCCTGACTACTCGCATGCTCCAGCAATTATTTCTTCAGCTTGCTGACGATCACACTAGAAAGTAACTGCTGAGGATGACTGTAGAATTTTTTTCTACTGAAGATCTCGGCCTTGATTGGATTTATGGTCACAACTTCTTGACATATCTTCAAAAACTTTCTTCATACACTTCTGGTCATTTTGAAGTTTCTGAATTAGTTGTATGTCTTGAAAAACTTCATTTTCCTACACTTTTGGTCATGTCGAAGTTTTCTAGAATCTGCTTTTCATTTGTCATCCTTGAAGTTCCCTGATCCGAATACTTTGACTTTGATATGAATTATGCTCAGAACTTCTTGTGCAGTATCTAGTTGAGTTTTTACTCCCTCTTAACTAGTAGGCTCTTTTTTCTTCAGCTCCCTCCCAAACAGACACCCTTGAGACTGATTAAGAATCAATGCAGAAATCTTCTTATGGACCTCCTTTCTCATTTAAGATACACTGATGGAAGGGATGATATCATCAACCTTGTCTCACTTAGGAAGCATTCCAATCTTGTTTGAATTCAGCCCAAAGTACACATTTTATCCCTTTTACGAAGTCGAAACCGTAGCACCAAAGTAACAAGTTGAAGCACTAATCATCTCTGCGGACTAACCTCCAACATATTTTATAAAGCCCGATCAAGTGAACTTGTTGTGCGTCCTTGATGTATACATTTCTCCCTCCGAGAAAGTGCTTATATGAATTGCTACACCAAAGACAATTAAGTCCCAAGTGTACGCAATTTCTCCCTCTATGTAGTCGAAACGGTAACATAAAAAATCAACTAAGTACCGGATGTACACATTTCTTCATCCAGGATGATGACTAACCAAGGAATCATCCTACACATGTGTACATCTTATGCCAACTGGAACTACTTACTTAGCTTCATATACCCGTGATTGCATAAGCAATACTCTGTGAGAAGATGTCGGTACTCTCTTTACAAATCTCTCTTGATCAACCCGATCTAAATCCCCTAATCTATTCTGTAGGCTAATACCGATGACTACTGATGGAGACCACTTGATATAATGAACCCGAGAATGAAGCAAAATCCCCAACTTGTGACTTAATCTTGTACTACCCGTGTGACGAAGAACGGTGCAGAGGCAAATCTCTAAGTACCATATACCCACACCAAAGTATACAAAAAATACAACACCTCTTGAAAAACTCCTCAACTACGTGAGACACTGAGTACTACAATGTAACTCCTTAAAGTGATAGCTATAACCCGTGAGTACTACAATGTAACTCCATACATCAGGTATAACTAGATTAATCAAGTCTTCATCACAAACCGTATATGCCCGAACAAGTCATCTTCGTTGTGGAGAAAGAAAAAAATCAAAGACAAAGTAAGTACACGCCCCGTAAAATACTACATCAATCCTAAATAAGTAACATTGGACAAGAACCCCGTAGTCATAAAAATTCAATAATAGCCTGTAAGAGTGAAGGTGAATTTTGATAAGGATCGTTTTTAGGGTAATGTATTGTGTTTGTTAGGATTTGTTGTTTCGTGATTTTTGATGTTTATTATGATTCTCACAGATATCAGGCTCATAATATACCATAATAACGGTCGTCCAATTAATAAAACCCGATCATTTTTACTTTACCCGACAAGAGAATGTTCTACTACCCAGCTTAATCCGATAACACAAGCCCAATATGGATAAACCATAAATATTTTCAGCCCGATATCATAACTCAACCCGATATAGTTACTTATCATAACCGGTCCAACATCAACAATACCGTGCAGCCCATGAAACCATCATTACAATATACTCGGCCCAACTTGTAAACAAAAACCTAGCAGCCCAACACAAGTTGTGTAATACGCGGGCCATGTTTGATTGCAAGAACCAGATCCAACACAGATATTAGGGGTATAAACTCATACCAATCCCTAAATTATCTCACATACAATCCTAATCTCATTTGACAACCGCCTACCACATTATCTCTCCACCAAAATCAAATCTGCTCCCAACTTCATCTCTGCAATCATAGTTACCTTCAATCCATCTCTTGTAATTCCCATTATAAATCAAACCATAATAACCCTTCATCCTTGAATCGTGACAATCAATGTATCGTAACCGAGCTTCAGATTTCAACAAAGGCATCAAGATCTCTCTTAAAAGAGGTATCAGGTAGGTTCTTAATTCGTTTTGTATTTCTTAAAACGAAACAAAGATTGAGAGTAACATATTTGTTATGTCTCACTCTATTAAATTAGTATATCAAATGAGTTAAGCTCAGCACAGATCTATGATGAGGTTTATGCTTTCGTTTGATTGATCTTTTATAAAATCTTGAAAATTGATTGCTAATCACAAAAAGCATCATCTGAGATCTTATTTTTTTCATTTAGGTTTGAGTCTTAGTAGTGGATTGGAGGAGATGTTGTGATTATGTGATGAAGGGATTAGGTAGATTGTTGGATTTTATGGTTATTAATTATGACGAAGGGTTGTGATAGAGATGATTGTTGTATTCGATTGATGATATGGCTGTTGATGTTGTGGTGTTGTTGTTAATCGAGTCTGTCTTCTTTTCATCTCCTTTTCTGTGACCTTAGACTCTGACTCACAGAGTCGACCCGGGTCAACTCGATAAATACCGAGTTGATGCGGTTTGGGTTGGGGTATAACTCGCCTAAGGTTGTGGTATAATTCACCTAGCTTGCTTGAAGTATAATTCGCCCAAAGCTTACGGTATAATTCGCCTAAGCTTATGGAATAATTCGCCCCCACTTCTTTGGTATACTTCGCTTGACACATTTGGTGGTAAAATTCGCCCAGAAAGACTGTATAGTTCGCCTGTGGAGGTGATGGTATATATCGCTTACAAGAAAACAAAACGTCCTTTTTGTCTTTTTGGATAAAGTTGTGGATCTGTGTCTCCCCATCATCTCCAACCGTATACCACCATGAACATCTATGAATAAGCTCGAAAGTGACCTTTTTACCCTGAGAATGAGCTTTTCTTTGAAATAAGTAATAAGCCCAAAATAAGCAAGCCTAATAAGCTTTTTATTACAAATAAGCCACGAACCAAGGACTAAAAAACACAAATAAGCCCCAAACCTCTTTTGGTAATTCAATAAAATTGATTTGACACTAGAAAGTTTGAATCTTTAATGCAAAAAAAACTAATTCGTGACCTTTTTAGACAAATAAGCCCACGAAAATAAGCAAAAGAAAAGCTGTAATAAGCACGCAACCTACGAAACAACAATCACACACCAAAAAAGATTATCAGCCTTGGCTTTTTTTTTTTAAAAACACGAAATAAGCTAAAAAAATAAGCTTAAACAAGCTGATAAAACACGAAAACAAACACAAATACAAAACACCCCCGGTTAGCTCTTGATACCAATTGAAGGACTAAATTTCTATTTCGTGAGGTGCTTGGTTGTGTACTAGTAATTAATCAAATAAATGCTTAATGGAAAAATCCTTAGGGATACATTTTCATAAATTTCTAAAGGCGACTTAAGGACCAGTAATATTCACGTAGGGGGATATTTGATGACATCAAATAACGTCACTTTTATAGCATCATTTATCCCATGTAAATAACCCATTTTGTATAATTATTGCAAGAACTGTTACTTAATCGTTTATATTTGACAATTGTAGTAAATATGGAGTACTTTGTGAAGATTAGCTAAAAGGCACGCATTCTGGAGCTTAAACGAAGAAATATGAAGAAACTGACTCTGAAATCCTATATGCCGTATCCATCAAGGAAGATACGGCGTATCTGTGCCTACACTTCACAAGAAACCACGAAGAAACAAAGACCAATACGCCATATCCAGAGACATCTATACGCCGTATTCAAGATATAGTAATAAAATATTCTAAAAGATATCGAACATGGTCTCTACCTCAAGAAACCCCCGATACGCTGTATCCAACTCTCTCGATACGCCGTATCGACCAAATTCCAGACAATATAAATAGAAAAACTAAAAACGGGTAACCTAACCGCAAAAGTCAATTTTCGATACAGCGTATTCAAGATATAGTGTGCTTGATTATATTTTTGATACGCCGTATTCAAGATATAGTGTGCTTGGTTATATTTTCGATAACCTAACAGCAAAAGTCAATTTTCAGAAGACAAGAAGAGCATAAGAGGTCAAGCAAAGCTACTAGTTCCATAGGAAACACCTTGTAATCTCCTATACTCTTGCAATCGTTCGATTTTTGGGTAATCAATCATTTAACCCTAAGGTTGTTTTTTTTAGTTTACCTTGGTTGAATTATTACTCTTTTATTATTATGGAAGATTCAGGGCTGAATACCATTGGTATGTAGCCATGATTATGAAGATTTGGAATGTTTGGTTTGTTCATATCAAAGTGCCTTAATTTATCGTTGATTGCTTGTTATATGTTTTATCAATTCCCATACTTGTTTACGAGCTTTTTTATGTGACCTATCATTCAACTGGATCTAGTGCTAACGACCCAGGTTAGCTAGATTCGTATGGCCTTTCCATATAGTGATTTATATATCTAGATTAATAGGATCATAATTAATGCCCTATCTTTACCTTTAGGATATGTGAACAAGTTGGACTAACGGGTGACCTAGGATCAACAAATAACGTACTGATTCCTTTGGTAAAGACTTAGACAGTGAACTACTAGAATATAAATTTCCATTAAGCAGTAAGTGGGTAAAGCTCATGTGTCTAGGTTTTAGGAGAAGTCCCGCTACATTTAGATGATATTTTGCCGCTAGATAAGCAATCATTGGCACTAAATAACAAACCAATGTTTTAATTGTAATAATCATGGTTAATACAGTTTTCTTATATTTGGCTAGACCGCTCTTATATCTTCTGTTTATCTGCTTACATGTGTTATTGTGTCTTAAATTGATCTAAGTTACCACAAAACCTGTGTCAGTCTCTCAAGACTAAAAACCTCCCTTATCTGTTAGAATTAGGATTAACATAGGTTTATCATAGGTTTAACATAGAACAAAATTAACATAGTTTAAATTAACTTCGTTTTACTTAACCAAAATATTGATAGAATAAAAGATTCTGTTATCGATACCCTACTTACCAACGAAACTACATCTTATCGGGTATACACTGCCCGTAAAGTGTTGTTTAGGTAAAGTCGGCAAAAATATAAAGTTTAAAACTTAAACTTTAAAATAAAACCTACACGACGAACACAATAATCCCTCAACTTTCTAGAAACATGCAAGAGACTGATATATTTTCAACTCTCCCCCTTAGTCTCAACCTGGTATATATCAAACATACCAAGTTTTTCAACAAACAACTTATGTTGCAATGTATCCAACCCCTTAGTTAAGATATCTGTAATTTGGTTTGCAGAATATACTTTTACAGTCTTAACAACACCTTTTAGAATTTTTCTCTTAAAAATGAAGGTCAATTTCAAGGTGTTTAGTTCTTTCATGAAAAAAGGGTTGACAGCCATCTTAATAGCATAATTAGTGTCACGGTAAAGAGAAACAGGCAAGATATTTTCAATGTTTAAATCTTTTAAGATTATTAAAATCCAAATAACTTCACTTGTAACTGAAGCAAGAGCTCTATACTCTGCTTCAGTTGAAGATTTAGAGAGAGTGTTTTGTTTCTTGCTTTTCCAAGAAACAAGTGAGTTATTTAAGAAAACACAATAGCCTGTGATTGATTTTCTTATAATAACACATTTAGCCCAATCAGCATTAGAAAAAGCTTTTAAGTTCATACCAGAATCCTTGATGATATGAATGCCTAAACCTGTACAACTTTTAAGATATCTCAATATCTTGAAAGTTGTTTTAAGATGAGATTTCAATGGAGAATCCATAAATTGACTCAAACAATGCACAACATAAGATATATCAAGTCTAGTATTAGTCAGATATATCAGTTTACCTATTAACTTCTGATAATCAGTGATATTATCAAGAATGGGATCATTATCAGAAGCTTCATTAGAAATAACAAGCTCAGACATTAAAGGAGTTTTTGCAGGTTTTCAAGCAAGCATACAAAAGCTGACCGACAAATCAAGCACACACTTTCTTTGATTAAGGCAGATACCTCTATTAATATCAATAACCTTAATGCCAAGAAAATATTAAAGTTTTCCTAAGCCTTTAATCATAAATTTAGACTTAAGATAAACTTTAAATTTTTCAATCTCATAAACATTGTTTCCAGTTATGATAATATCATCCACATAAACAAGCAAAGTAAGAAAAACATCCTTATCAGACTTGGTATATAAAGAATAATCAGATTTACTCTGACTAAACCCATTTTCAATTAAGGCAGAAGTCAATTTAGCATTCCACTGCCTAGGAGCTTGTTTTAACCCATACAAAGATTTCTTAAGCATGCACACTTTATTTTCTAAAGGAAAATACCCTTCAAGTGGTTTCATGTACACAGTTTCATCAAAATCACCATATAAGAAGGCATTATTCACATAAGTTGAAATACACGCCAAGAATTAGACACAGCAACATTTAACAAGCACCTAGCAGTAACCATTTTAACAACAGGAGAAAATGTCTCCTCATAATCAATCCCTTCTTTCTGACCAAAACCTTGAGCAGCAAGTCTGGCCTTATATATATCAATTTCACCACTAGACTTAAACTTAATTTTGAAAATCCATTTACTTCCTATGGCCTTTCTATCTTTAGGAAAATCCATAATATCCCAAGTGTCATTTCTATGTAAAGCATTCATCTCTTGATTCATAGCATCAATCCAATGAGAAAATTTAGAAGCTTCAAAAAAAGACTTTGGTTCACTATTTTAATTGAGTTGAGTTACAAAATAGTAATTTTTAGTATTAAGTTTTGAATAACCAACATATTTTTCAAGCCCATATTTAACTTTGGGCTCAACAACAAAGTCATTATAATTTTCAAGCCCATCTTCTAATAGGTTGAATACCCTGAGCAGAAGTAGTTGGATTTTAATCCAAATCACCCTTAGAAAATACATTTTCATCAAATGTGGCAACCTCCTCATTCTGTGCAGCAAAGATGTCCTCACTGCTATTAGCATCATTTCCAAAATTATTGATTGGAAAATCAGCAGTGTATACACCTTCACCTGGCATAAAAGAGCTACTATTATCACTCTGTGACCTTTGGTCACTATTCTGTTTAGGGTCTACTCTCTCATCATCATTGGGCATCTTAAGGTATTTAATATTAAAAAAGTTTACATGATTTATGTCTTGAAAACATCTAAAGTATCATTTTTTCAGTAATAGTTAAAAGGAAAAATAGTCTCAAAGAACTTGACATCTCTTGAAAAAGAAACTGATGCTTATCAAGACTATATAACCTATACCCTTTTTTAAAATTAGAATAACCTATTATAACACATTTCTCAAACCTACTACCTAACTTGCCATTATTATTGTTGGGGTTACTGGCTCATATATATAGATAATAGTATAAGCTTATAGCTTATTGATTCGGCTTAATGGGCTTAAGGCTCATTGGGTTTGATTTGTATTTTGGGGTATATAAAAAGAAGTATGGAATAATTTCGCTCTCGGCTAGTATTTTGTACCAGATGACTGATAGACCCAAATCAAATAAATAAATTTGTGGGACTAGTAATGGAAACTAAAGAAAGTAGTGTTGGACTAAGAGGATGACTTTGTTTGGACTTGTCAAATTTTTGAAGAGGTTATTTTGCCACTTTAATAAAATCATGTCAATGGTATTGAGATTGACATTGTCGAAAAACCTTCAAATTTGTGAAAATGTTTTGGATAAAGGTTATAACCTTGGAAAGTCATAAAGACTGCAGGTCATGCCGAATTTAAAATGAATATATACTTTAGTAAGTTTTGCAAAAAGAGGATAAAAATTTTAATGTCTTAACAATAAATCGTTATTTAACTTAAAAATTAATACAAAACATGAAAGATGAAATTCCCGAAATTTTTCATAAATATTTACTATTTATAACGTTTGTCGATTTTAATTGAGAAATTGAAGTGAGAATCTTAAGGAAGATTAAGTTGTTGAAGTAAAAGCTTTGGACCTATTTAATGAACGAGACACTGTACCTCGTTAGCCCATAAAAAGATGAAAATAAAAGTAAAAATATTTATTAATTTATTTAAATTATAAGTATTCACGACTTAATATTTTAAGTATATATATTCGATCGACTACGAAATGTGGATTATTAATCTTTGGCTTTTGACCCATCTCATTCATTTACGTAGTTATTTCGGGAGTATATGGTGATGTATTGTTCAGAAATTTGGGGTGTTGAGTTTGTATGAATGGTGTCACACCTTGCCGCAAGTTTTTTGATCATTGCGTAATTACCACACAACCATAATATGAGATAAAGTTTTGATAACGAGATTAAGTCTTGGTAATAAGATGACGGTTTTGTAATGAGTTAACGGTATGAGATAACGAGTTTGGAATGATATAAATTTGAAATGGGATTTTGGGATGAAAATGAGGATTTTGCGTGAGTAAAGACGAACACATGTACAATAAGATAATTTTGTACGAGTATTGATAAAGTGAGTATATATTAGGTCGTTGTCGGGTACCATTGTGCGCTTGC
The DNA here is from genome assembly GCA_026074375.1 of Tanacetum coccineum. Lineage (NCBI taxonomy): Eukaryota > Viridiplantae > Streptophyta > Magnoliopsida > Asterales > Asteraceae > Tanacetum > Tanacetum coccineum. The sequence goes on from BQNB010007501.1 coordinate 91,308, forward strand.
GTAGAGATTGTTTGTGCTTTGCCTTATTTGAGATTGTGCGGTTGCTTTTGATTGCTGATTGAGGTGAGTTCTCGTAGCCCTATTTTTACTGTTTTTTCCGTTGGGAGAAAATGATACTCAATTGTGTTTTGAAATGAACTGTGTGAAATGTGGTTTTGTTTTTGGGACAAGATATATGCTTATGACTGCTATGCGAATATTATGTGATGCATGATTGTTTGGATCGGATGGGTACACCTACCTAGTGTTTGTGAGATTATTGGATCGGGTGGGTACGCCTACCTAGTATTTGTGAGATTATTGGATCGGATGGGTACGCCTACCCAGTATTTGTGTGATTATTGGAGCGGATGGGTACGCCTATCCAAGTTTGTGTGTGGTCTTGCCCTAATTTTATTGCTCCAGCTGGAAGGCCTTTTAGGTGCGTAAGTGACATATGGTTGTTGATTAGCGGTGATGCTAAGGTTGTTTGCATATATTCACTGTCATATAACACTATTGTCCACTGTTGAAATATTGGCACAGCTTTTGGGTTTAAGGTCAAACCTACGAGTTCACCAACATTATTGTTGACGTTTTCGAGTATCGTTTTCAGGTGTGTGAAATCAAAAAGGTACGTGAATGGTATTGGAAGAGCAAAGATGTAACCGAATGGGACTGGGTCAAGATGGTTTTGGTTAATGTATTTTGTCAAGTTTTTAACTTGTAAAATTTATGTAAACCCAAGTTTCATGATTGTAAATTGTAAAGTGTATGATCTTGTATCTTGTGCGATGAATGGTATCATCGCATCCCGTGTTTCCGCCATTGACGGGATGTGACATCGAGGGATGAATGTGATTGGATGCGTATTTAATGCGCGGGTTTACCCGGGTGCATTTAATGCGTCGGGTCGACCCGACACCATCCGACCCGTTTTTTTAATATTAAAACCCGGGGATGAATGAATGTGATTGGATGCGTATTTAATGCGCGGGTTTACCTGGTCCGACTCGTGTGCATTTAATGTGCCGGGTCGATTCGACCCGGTCCGACCCGTTTTTTTAATATTAAAACCCGGGGGATGAATATGATTGGATGCGCATTTAATGCGCGGGTTTACCCGGGTCCGACCCGGGTGTATTTAATGCGTCGGGCGACCCGACCCGGTCCGACCCGTTTTTTTTTGCGAAATACCTCTTCACACTATTGGGATCATCTGTCTGTTGCACGATTAGTCATCCGCGCTCCACGGCAGAACGCGTGTTACAAACCTCGTGTACATTGAGCATTCGAGTAACAATTTAAACCCACATATGTCTAATTTTTTTTAACGGCCCACATATGTCTAATTTTATACAACAAATTTACATCGAGCTACACATAAAATGACGGGTAAAGTTACCCAAAGTTTTATCGGCACGTCTTCGTGTTTCTACAACAAATTAAAATCGATAACACCATATATATTAGACTATGTTTTCATTTAACTTTATGTTCTTTTGTAGTTGTTTGATATTAGGTCGGATTTTTCTATTTTCTTTTTTTACATGGAATACTCATTTGTTTTGTTCTTCCGTTTCATTATGTCAATTCTGATTATTCTAAATGGAAAATGATATTTATTTCTACTAGTTGTGCCTACAATTCTTTTTACTTGCATGATTGTGACAAATGGAATGATAAATGATTTTAATTAAGAAAGAGAATTAGAGCATGACACGCGTTATGTAATTGTGTGGGTAGGATGATGAGTAGAAAGATTATGTATGAGGATATAACAATTAGGGCTGAGCAAAACTAACTGAAAACCAAACCGAACCGACAAACCGAGCTGAGCCGAACCGATCGAAACCGAACCGACCATGTTCGGTTCGGTTTTTGGTTTTCTGTTTCGGTTTTATCTGTTCGGTTCGGTTCGCTTCGAGTTACAACCAAGAAAAATACGCCTAAATTATCTATTCGGTTCTGTTTTTGTCGGTTCGGTTTCGGTTTTTCTTGGTAAATTTCAGTTCAGTTTCGGTTCATGTTTTTCCTCAAACTCGGTTTTC
>BQNB010007502.1:0-72500 GCA_026074375.1 Tanacetum coccineum
CAACGAGTTATGATTTTCAAAACGTCCATTAGTGGTCGTTCCCTTGATCTTGTGTGATGTGTATTATGACGTCACGCCCCCAAACGAGGTGTGACAGATTGGTATCCAGAGCGAAGGTTATAGAGAACCAGGTAGTATATACTAGGTCTGGGGTATAACCAGTATGTGATCCTTACATGCTTTTATGTGTGCCTTATACGTGCTTTTGCTATGGCGTATACGTAAGTACCGTTTTGCTTTAAGCATGCTATGTTATGGGTTTATCTCTGCCCTGAGTTTATCGTTCCTTGCGTTTATGTTGCTTTGTGTTTATTTTTGCCCTTGAGCTCTATTTTGCTATGAGCTTACGTTTGTCTTGCGTTTATCTTTTCTCTGCGTTTACGTTTGCCTTACGTATATTTGTGAGTCCCTTGTTATATAGATCTCTGCAGCCTATTAAGGATGATAGCCAAGATGTATAAATATAGTTGACTATGTAGAAACACTGATTATGAATACTATGTGTTAATGCGGAATCTTAACACAAGTACTAAGAAAAACAATGAAGAACTAAATAATAATTTCTATTAATCTGATTTGAATGGTTACAGATTAGTAACTATGAGATATCCGACCCCAATGGTTATCCTACTATTCGACTCTGAAGACGACTTTGAATACCCGTCCCAAACTGTTGAAACATCTACGTCATCTCATTACGTCTCAACTTCTCTTACTTCTCGTAACTCCTAGGAGCATGCCGATTAATTCGCACACAACTTTAACCCATCACCTCATAACATCCCATTTTTGAAAGCACGACTTTTGAAATTCGACTTATTTTATTTTCTTTACTCCGTTTGATTTTGAATTAAATACTGAAGACAAGACAAGGAATGAGACCCACGAGGATCGAGTGTATTGTAACCCAATGAATTGCTAATGCTATCGAAGCTAATACTGTCTATGAGGAAAGAAACTACATGGCTCGCTACTAAATAGATTAGGTCATACGTTAGAAAACCAAGGTGGTAAGGATTGCCAACAACAAAATAAATGACAAAAGGCCGTGAGAGCTTACATTGCTAAACCAAATTTCAAGAACAGATGTATAGGAGAGTTACCCTTCTACAACAAACGTAAGTTGCACCACACTAGACCTTGCACTTTGAAGTGCAATAACTATAAGAGTGTTGGCCATGTGAGTAGAAATTGTAGGACACTTGTGTCAATAACGATTTAGAGGCCACAATGGCAAATTAGAAATCTGAATCGTGTGAACCGTATTTAGGAGGTTAAAACTCGTAGGAACTCTAACCCGTCAAAGATAATGCTGATACTTAAGGAGAGATTTTTCCTTATCCAATGAAACCTAAGTAGATTTAGACTGTAATCTCTAAGAGTTTTGCACTAGTACTTTCCTGTGAATTTCGTGTTTTGTGTGGATTTTTCTAAATCCTTTGTTCAATTTGTGTCATGACGATTTTGCCAGTTACACTTTAATTCTCTAGTAAATGTATATAAGCTACTCCTTAATTCTATTATCGTCTTACAACCCATTTCACTATGATTATATAAACTGTCTTACTGTTATAAACTAACTGATGGTATCTTACTAACTATTTTAGTGTCGACTTGTAAACATAGTTTGTTGTCGGCGATATAACACTAATCTAACCACCAGTTTAAGCATAACCAAACCGATGTTGCAGATAGCTTCTTTTTATTTTAACACCTTATAAACTGTTTGATATCATATCTATAAACCTATTTTATCAACATTTTTATACTTATCCAACTATCACCTCATAACTTATATCTACTAATCCAATTAATGAACAACTCGTTTCATCTTGTAACCAATTTTACGGTTAATTTATAAATTCTTTTAACAACCCTATTATAAATTACTTTTTCAAGTCATCTTACACAACTATTTTCGTGTCCAACCTCCATAATTATTCGTTGTCATTTATAAACTTCCGCCCCGACCCGTTCCTTTTTTTATTTACGAAATAGCCCCTCAAATATTTACGAAATACCCCGTCGCACTATGTGTTAAATTACGAAAACTGCCCTCATTTTAAATTTTTTTATAAAATACCCCTTTCCCCACTAGCGGTCGACCGTTAGTTTTTTTTTAGAATGCACCAAAACAGTGCTTTAAATCGGTCGTTGCTTAACGACCGTTAATTTTTTTTTTTTTTACAAAAACATACCTTCTAACACGTCCAACCGAAAACACCGGCCGCCAAACATCCCGCAGCAAAGCGCGGATGAGCCTAACTTGTTCAGTAAACACTTCACATTACAACACATTCATTTCTCAAAACCGTTTTCTTGTTCATACAGCCATGATAGTAATAACACTTCTAACGGCTCAAAAACACCTAATTAAAAACACACACTAGACACTCTTGAATACCTGTCACGAAGCTAGTTAAGGTTCAACATGTTGACTTTTTAATGACTTCTTAGCAGATACTTTACTTCAACCAAATGGACACTACAACCAACATCACAAATAATAATACTGGGATTACATACTATAAATAATAAAATAACCCTAAAAATGTAAAATTTATGTTGTGAAGGCCGAAATGAATTTATTTTCAAAAGTTTAAATATAAAATATCTTTTTTAGGAATAACGAGTTGGAATTTAACCCGCGCGTTGCGACGGGGGCAGTACGTTTTTTTAATAAATAAAGTTTATTATATAGAAAGTCGAAAATAGATAAAAGCTCGTTTTGTAAAGTTTTTTTTTCAGTTTGGGTCTGGTGATTTTTTTTTTATTTGGGCCAAAATTTACGTATTCAAGAAACATTGCAATATTGGACTATCGTTTTTGTTCACAATTCGAAGACCTTTTCCCGCGTGTATTCTTCCGTGGGTATTTTTTGATCTGAAAGAATCGGTTGTTATTTTGATAATATTTAATAAATAAGTTTATATTATATAAAAAGTCGTAAATAGTGTTAAAAGTTTAAGGGTCCGTTTATGTATTTTTTTTTTTTACGTGGGCAGATGTGGAGAAATATTTTTTGGGCCAGAATTTTTGAGCTAGTACCGTTAACTAGTACAGAGTAGATTTTTTTTTTAGTTTGGGCCTCTTTTTAACGGACTTTTTTGGGTTTATCTTCTAATTTTTTTGGCCCGGCACTGTAGCAATGGTCAAATGATGGTCAAACATTTGTGAATTGTATTATAAGATAATAGTATTCAATTGAATATGATCCATGTATTTTTGCGTCAACTACAGATTCAAATGCTGGCACATAAAAGGCAGTGGAAATTCATGTTCAAAATTTTGGGAGGTGTACATCTCCACCCTAAAAGAAAAACAAAACAGGGAGATGAATGTAAACTACTTACTCATCGTTCTTCTAGTTCCTTCTGATTTTTCAGATCTCGTCGGTCTTTTTTAGTCAGAACTCAAGTCCTCGTGTGTCTGAGACAGTGGATCAAGTGCAGAGTCATACATTAGAGATCAAGTTAGAGACGACCACTGTTAGATATTTTAAATATGTTATTGACTATAGACTTTGTTGTTGGAATATGAACAAATATAAATTATATATGTCCGGAATTTATTTGAGTCTAAGAGGATGCACACGTTAATATGTAGAACAACGTTTTAATATATTAAAGTAATATATTAATTAGTGATTTAACAAACGATCGTTAAAAATAAATATTAGTCGTTAATAGTTAAAGGACTAATATGCAAAATCGGGAAAAAGAAAAGTTACGGTTTCCCCCTCTTTCCTTATAGTCGGCCGAACCTCCTCTCTAAGGTGGGATTGCTTACTTGCATGCCAAGTTGTGGGGTATTATAAATAGGGGTCCAAGGCTTTCATTATCTCATAACTTGAAAAACCTAAACCCTAAAATTCCGTTGGTGCTCTCCCCTTGTTCGACCCTCAAGAACACAAAGGGTTACTTGGTTTAGTTGATAGTCAATCTACGGTGATCGTTTGGTTAAACACTACTAGTACTAGCATACACGTTGTTTGCTAAGAACGTATTGTGTGTGTAAACTTAGAGGGGTAATAATTTTGATCCTTAGTGGTTACGCGTTGGTGTTGAGGAACATACGCATTATATTGAGAAGACGGGTGTAACGTTATAGTCAAAAGCAGTGTAACGTTTCTTGCTAAAATGTACACATAAAATCATAATCCCTTTTTCTTATAAGTTCTATACGTGGTTGATCTTTTCGTTGCGTACTCGTGATATGTTTAATTATTAATAGATATAAAATCCCAACAGTGGCATCACGAGCCATCGTATATGAATTTGTAATTACAAGAATAAAATTGGACAAAAAAAATTAGGGTTCTTGATTAATTTTTTTAGCCCTTTGGGCGTTTTATACATCACGATTTGATCTTTGTGCATCAAGATTCAATCTTTATTGGTTATAAAATTAATTAAACGAATTCTATGTTGTATGCAATTTTATAAATAAAACTTGATGTGTTTAATTATAAATTGATCGGTTTTATGTTTTAAATTAATTGTTAATTTGCAATCCATGATAAATACATGCAATTTATCATGGAGGGATATGTGATATTAATCTTGTTAATTGTTAAAGAATTTTTATGCAAATATGATGATTAAGAATTAAAACATAGACATTAAATTTATGTGGTTTCGATCCACAACTTTAAAAGCTAGAAAGACCTTGACAATGTCTTAATGGGGCCTAAAAGTTAATTATGTGCTAATGTTGTATGTATTTGTATAAGGCATTTACGCATCGATTACATCGATGAATGTGGCCGGAGTTTATAGGACGAAGGAGCCTTATGTGGATACATACATGTTTTAATTATTAGATAATTAGAATCATTATGAATATTTGCATGACTTAATTGTTAAGTGTTGTTATTTGAATAATTGATATGTGAATTAGTTTTATGTTTATATTATTTTTATTTTAAGTATTAGACTTGTGAGAGAATAAAAGGGTTTTTCGAAAATAAATATAAACATGACTAATTATTATGAAATCAGATTTATTATAAACTATTTATAGTTCATAATGTGTTTTCCAAATTAAAGTTTTATTTTGAATGGTTAAAACTGGACGCTATGGACTCATGGGAAGTACGGCTCATCCACTAGAACAAACTATAAGAGAAGTTTAAGGAGGATTTTCTTAAAGATTTTAGTTTTTTAATACGCTTCGCGCTGACCTGATTCTCTGCTTCTTTGTTCGTTCGATTGGAGTTACCGTGAACCATGGCATGTCACTACAGTGTCATTATTAAATTTTTTTAATAAAAAAAATTGCCTCTTTGTACACGTGTTTGACTATTCTTTAATCTTTATGTTGATAGAAATAATGTCTAAAAACATTATTAATATTTTTCACATCCTTACGTTTTGATAATCACAAAATATAAAAACGTTCAATGTAAAATTAAACGTAAACAAGTAATTAGTAGTTAATTTTCATTTCGATAATTTAAAATTTATAAAAATTTTAATATAATAATAATCTATATATAATTTAATATTTAATAAATATTAGTCTATATAATCTTTATAATAATCTATATAATGCAATTTGAAATACGATAAATAATGTCATAATTTATAGCTTAATCAAATAATGAACCAATACGAATTCAATTTAGTATGCCGAAAATTATGTTCGAATTAATAAAAACAAACCAACCCAAACAAACCCCAAACACCACAACCCACAAAAACAATCCACCCCCAGAAAAACCAAGTGAGAACAATCACCTCTACAAGGTAACGACAGATAAATAAAAAACCATAAACCCAACCCCCTTTACCATCCACCCCCCCATTAACCAATCCGAAACATCGACCCCCACCCAAAAAACAACCCCCAACACCAAAAACCCCCCATAATACTCCCAAAAACACCACAACCCACCCCAAAACACCCCCAACCCCCCCATAAAAACAACCCCCAACACCAATTGACATACACAATTTCGGCACCAAACACCGGCAACTAAATGAACAATCCTCCTACCCCTACACCAAACGATAACCAGTGTTGGCCTCAACAAGGCTCCCCCTTAAAATACACGGGCGGCCCCATAATATTAAGGGACCCGCCCCATTAGAACAGACAGCTCCTCCAGTATTTATTATAGAAATACTGTGACTTTTTTCCCCATTATTTTCTCCACACAAGATTTTACACTCAGTTCTTTCTGTTTCTAAAAGAACAAATAAAACCAAGCAGAACCAATAAACGTGAAATAGAACATATCGACAGAAAACATCAAAACAGAACAGAAATGAACAAGAACAAAAGAAAAGAAAAACAAACACCCAAAATCTTACTAAATCCTATTGATCATATTAATCATAAGCTTTTGTTTTCAGTGATCCAAGCTTAATTCCTCAAGTGCAAGAGAAGAATACTTCTATCATCAAGTGAAGAAGTATTACACCCTAAGTGCATATTGCAACCTTGTTACAATACCCGTTTTTTTAATTTTTTTTTTTTACCCCCATATCATAAATTGTAATTCATTGTGTTATTCTTGTAAAGTTGTGTAGTTGTTAGGATTTGGTGATTGTAGTAAGCATTGTTAGATCTTGGTGATCTTTCCTAGAAGTCGTGAAGTTGTAAAGAAGTCGTGAAGTTTTAAAGAAGTCGTGAAGTTGTGAAGAAGTTGTGAAGTTGTGAAGAAGTCGTGAAGTTGTGAAGTCGTGAACAAGTCGTGAAGTTGTGTTGTGATAGATTGGTTCTAGCTAAGATTAGAACTCGACATTTAGCTTAGTGTCGTAAATTGATATAAGCAACGTTGTGTACGGTTTTCTCCGCCATAAGGGAGTTTGTTGACATAGTGAAGAAAACTCTCGAGTTTGGTGCTCGGGGAGTGGAGTAGGGCGAAGAGGTGCTTCGTTACCGAACCACTATAAATCCTCGCGTTGTGGTTTGATTGTTCTTACTCTTATCTCTTGTCTTACTTTATCATTTCATATATTTACATTGTTCATATTGTGCAAGCATTGAATTCACAAAAAGGTCGAATCTAAGTTTTACAAACATACATAAAACTTAAATTTAAAAAGCGGTAAACTATTCAACCCCCCTTCTAGTTTTCCACAATTGGTATCAAGAGCCACGTTAAACAAGATTTTTAAAATAAATTGTATTTTAAAACTTGAATCGATCTATGGAATCGGAAAAATATTTAGAAGGGCAATCTATGCAAAGACCACCACTATTTGAAAGTGATGGATTTATTTATTGGAAAAATAGATTCGAAACTTATGTGAAGTCAAAAGATCTAGATCTTTGGCATGTTATTACCGATGGTGATTTTCCTCCCATTCAATTTAATCCCGAAACTAAAAAGGATGAAATTGTATCTTTTCACAAACAAAATGATGATCTTAAAAAGAAACTTGCTAAAAATAATGAAGCCAAAATGGTAATTTATAATGCTTTACCACGTAAAGAATATGAAAGAATTTTTATGTGTCAAACCGCAAAGGAAATTTGGGATACTTTGTTAATCACTCATCAAGGTAATAATCAAGTCAAAGCAAATAAAATAGATCTTCTTGTTCAACAATATGAACAATTCATGATTCCGGAAGAGGAATCAATAGATAATGTTTTTGCTAAATTTAACACTATTATTACTAGTCTAAAAGCACTTGATGAAGGTTTTTCTAGCAAGAATTGTGTTAGGAAATTTCTTAGGGCATTGCATCCTAAATGGCACGCAAAAGTCACGGCAATTGAAGAATCAAAGAATCTAACAACTCTTTCACTTGACGAACTTATTGGAAATTTAAAAGTCTATGAAGAAGTAATCAAGAAAGACTCTGAAACCGTCAAAAGCAAAAGAGAACAAAGTAGATCTATTGCCTTGAAAGCCAGAAAGGAATCTAGTGATGAAGATATTTCAACCTCCGATAGTGAAGATGAAGAATACGCCATGGCCATAAGAAACTTCAAGAAATTCTTCAAAAGACAAGGACGATTCGTAAGACAACCATATGAAGAAAGAAAATCATTCCAAAGAAATAAGGATGAAAAAAATGGGAAAAGCGAAAGAAAATGTTTCAAGTGTGGAGATCCAAATCATCTCATCAGAGAATATCCGAAACAATTAAAATATCAAAATCAAAAGGCGTTTGTTGGAGGATCTTGGAGTGATAGCGACGATGATGAAGAGGAGAAAAAAAAGGACGAAAAATGCCTTATGGCTAAAGATTCTAATGAGGTACTTTTTGAAACCGAATACTTTAATGATGACCAATCATCAATAGATGAAAATGACTTAGATAGTGAATATAGTAGACTATGCAAAATAGGACTAAAAGTGATGGCTAAAAATAAAACTTTAAAACATGATAAAATAAAACTAGAAAACGAAGTACTAGAGTTAAAAATAAATTATCTAGATTAGAAAAAGGTAAGGAAGTAAATGAAGAATGTAAATTATGTCAAGATCTTAGGTTTAAAAATGAGAAGCTTAGAAAAGAAATATCTAGGCTAAATCAATTTAATGATAGTAGTCACTCACTTAAGAAAATAATAAGTTCTCAAAAACCTTCCAGAGATAAATCCGGTTTGGGATTTAATTTTACCGAAGGGTCACCTAGTGTAACCAAACAAGTAAATTTTGTAAGTGCTCAAGAAGTCAAGTCAAAAGAAAAATTAATAGAATTTAACCCAAACTCAAAACCAAAGTTTACGCTTATAAAGAATACTAAAATTCCTATTGCAAGTGATGATGAGGTAAAACGTTTTTACAAACCTTCCTTAAAACCCAGAGTTGGATTTACTAAACCCTCAATAAGGTCTAAAACACCTCCTCCAAGAAGAAAGCAAAACTCTCATCCTCGTTCCAAAACACCTCAACCTAGGAGGGACCAACGTAGACCAAATTACCCTAACACTAATCACACAATGTGGAATCATCCACACCAACCAAACTTTACTCAATGTGGAGGATGTTCACCGTGCATGTGTCCAAATCAAATGCGGAACATGTTCGGAAACAATAACTTCAGACCCATGCAACGATGGGGACCAAATGGCTAAATCATCTCATCTTCTGAGGTCAATCATCTACAAACATCATTTGGCATTCGTCAATCAAATTGAAGAACTCACATAGGATTTCCATAAATCCTCAAAGCTTGCTACCTTGAAGATTTCAAAGAAATTTCTCTTGAAGGTTAAGGTATGTCTCACTCTCTAATTAAGTAAATTATTGATTGGTATATGATATACTTAGTATTAGTGACAGTTAGGAAATATGATAGTCATTAGAAATGCCATTTGTTGGATTTCTAGTTTTTATAGAATTTGTTCATTAGGAACAATTTCTTCACATGAATTATCCATGAACCATCACAAAAATGGAAATCTTCTATGTCCACTAGTAGCAAACTCATGTAGATGAAGAAAAATGAGTTAGTGGGTAATTATTAACATGGAAGTAGGATTAGTCTTACATCTTACGCCGGAAAGGCATGATATCAAAACACTATGGATGAAACAAACTCTCTACGTCTACGACATCCGCCTCACGTCTACAATATACTACGTCTATCGCATTTACAAAAATTCATTATTCTATCATAAAATATTTACCGTCTTGGATATACTCCAAATCGTGACATTTAATTATTTCATCCGAGATAATTAACTTACTCAATTAACAAGAAGTTAATTGAAAAAGTCACTCAATCCTCGTTAATCCTTCTTTCGGCTTGACAACTTGATTATTTCATCCGAAGTAATTAAAGTTTTTTTTAACGAAAAGTTAATTAAAAGTGTTAAGTATTCTTTCTCGATCGATTACTAGATTATATTAAATAATATTACTAGTATATCCCGACGTATTTTGATATTTATACTTCTCACAAAACTGGCCAAAAAATCGAAAATATGTTTTTCAGGTGGCGGCCCCCTTAATTTTAAGGGGACCGGCCGTATAAAAGGGGCGGCCCCCTTAATTATTTAAGGGGACCGCCTATCTGGAAAAACAAGCACCCCCTTTCAGTCGAAAATATATACCCAAACATCATTTTTTTTCTTCTTCTTCCTCCACCTGCTGTGAACGAACCACCCTCACCAAAACCTTCAAAAATCATACCTCAAATCACTAAACTAACCAAAATTCACAAGAGGAAATCACAAACAAGTCAATCAACAACATCAATTGTAAGCTTTTTCAACCTTCTCTTGTTTAATTTCATCCAATTTTGGTCTTAATCAAAATTGGGTATTTTTGATTATTTTCATAATTCTCGTTTTGGTCTAGGAATTCCATAACTATAATGATACCCGTAGTCATAGGAACACTACATTCTTGAATCAAAACACTAATTGAGTCACAAATGTTTTTTTGGTTCGAAAATTGTATGAATATACATACATTTTTTTTAATTTTTAAAAACAAGGCTTATACATTGTTGATTCATGCCAAAAACATGTTGAAACAACCTTACTTTGCTCATCAAAATTTACATTCCCAAATGTATACTTCTCAAATCAATAATATGTATTATAAAAATAAAGGGGTGTTTGGTTCGTTTCTTAGGATCAAATTTTAGAGTCGAAATGACCATCACCATAGGTTTGTTACTTGTATAAACACTTAACTAACTTATATAAGTCATCAATATATATAATTCATATATATATTGATATATTTTATGAATAATATAAATTAAAGGGGCGTTTGGCTTAACCTTTTAAAAACATGGTTTTGAGTCAAATCAAACACTACTTAACTTTTGTCAAGTCAAAAAAAAAACTATTTACTTATACTTGTCAACAAAATATATACTTGACATATAGTTTTTGACAAACTTAAACAAATTTTATATTAATAAGGGAGTGTTTGGTTCATTGTCTTGATGTTGAAATATATAACTAATATATATTCTTCGACATCCTAGATTAATTCAAAAATAAATTAAGAAACATATGGATAACTTCTTAGGTTTTTACTTTTAGAAACGAAGTAATCCTTGTCCCCCATTTATCATTATACAAAAATAAATTTCATTTTACTTATTTTTTTTGTCGTTGATAACTTGCTTAGGTTACAAAAATGCCGAAAGCCACTACCACCGATATATCCCTTACTAAATCTTACATCCCAAAAGTATCCAAAATCCCTTGCATCTCCCCTGCCATTTCTAAATTCTACAAATCCATTGAAAATCGCAACATTCACGAAGGTCGTGTTGTTGATCAAGCCTACTATAAATCCAACAACATCGAGCGTCTCTTCACAAACATTCGCTTCGATTGTCTCTTTCAAATCAACGAACTGATTGTTTCGAGATTTATTCTAAATTTATATAGTCAAGTCACGGTTCAAACCGATGAATATGGCTATCTTGTCATCTCTTTTATGATTCAACATGAATTCATAACTCTCACTCTTGCTCAGTTCGGTCAAATCCTTAAAATTCCTTACAACGGTCAAGCTGTTTTCACCAACGAGTGAGACCTTGCATCTCTTGAGTATTCTCAAGAAACCGAGGGACCATATTGCACCGAACTTCCTACTCCCGACGACATTCGTCGACTTCTTGAATTGGAACGTGTCATGGTAGACCGTACCATTAAGAGTCAAACCGTCACTCTAACACCAAATCAAATCCTCGCTAAAGAACTAAGCCTCGACATGAAGCAATGGGAAGAACTTATTCAAGAGAATGTATTCGGACTAGGAGGACATCGGGACCATCTCCCCGCTTGTCTTGCTGACATGTTGTATTGTGTTGTTGCCGAAGAACAATACAATCTTGCTTACTTCTTTGTCAAAAGAATCGAATGTGCTAGAGCTACTCCAACCGCAAATCTTCCATATGGCATGTTCTTGACTCATCTTTATCGACACGTCATGGAAGCATATCCTCATCTCGACAATGGCATGTATAACATTGTTGATCGAGTCATGCGTCCTCTTTCTCTTAAACAACCTCGACGACCTCAAAGTGATCGTGGCAAAGCATGTCACTCCGTCTCTTCTTTATCCTCTCATCATCAAGGCATGTCATCTCATTAGCACGATGATGATGTTGGCAATGTCGAAACTTCTCGAGCAAGCACTCCATCTCCTAACACCTATCTTAACTCTCTCAGTCCACTAGACTACCAAAACTACGAAATACCTTCCTCTTCCCAACAAACAGATGAAACTCTCTTTGCACGACAAAACACCTTGCTCAACCAAACGCAACAAATGCACGAGGAGATGCGTGGAGGATTCAAGTCATTTGGAAAGGCATTAAAAAGGGTGTTTAGCAAGAAGAAAAAGTGAAGACAATGGAGACAAGTTAGCTTGTAGTTTAAGACAATATTTTACTTTATTATGTGTTTGTTCTAATTTTCTTATGTGATGATTATCCGATCTTCTCGGAAAGACATGGATGTTTATTATTTTTAGATGCTTGCTTGCTTGGATGCTATGAACTTTTGATTGTTTAGTTTAATCTCCTAATTATGTTATTTTGGTTCCATGCTTTAATGTGTTTATTACATGTTATTAGAAATGTTTATAAAACTCAATAGGACTTGCTACAAATAAACCACAAAAACAGAAACACTCTCATGAAAATTCTGAGATTTTTTTTTTATGTCAAAAATAATTTTTAGCAGAGGGCGGCCCCCTTAATTCATAACGGGTGGCCCCCTTATCTTTAAGGGGACCGCCTCCTATGTAAGGGGACCGCCCATAGCATTTCACGGGTAAAACAGTATTTTTTTTTGCTTTTTGCCCTCTTTTACCTAGTATCAACTATATTTGCCTAGAATGCTCGAACAAAATTTAGAATACCCTAAACTTATTCAAATTCATTCCTTTTTCAAACAAATCTCTTCCAATAAATTCCCTCCAAATGCATATCATCAATTCACCATCTCCCTTATTCATCATCAACCACCATAAACCTCTATGGCCTCCACTAGAACGGTTGAGTATTGAAGAAAAGTCAAAATTGTTTGTAGAACTCTTGGAGAAGATAAAGAAACACTTTGCAGCATTAAGAGCTCAAGAGAAAAGGAGCAAGCCACCAACTAAGGCACAAAATAGAAATCAAAGGTCCACCTATTTGAAGAATAAGGTTGGATACAAACATGGTCAGTTGAAGAGTAAAAGCTATGATAAAATCCAAGAAATGTTTGATAAAGAGATGAAAAGGGTAAACACTTTTGTTGATATGAACTCAGAGTTGGTGAAAGGAAGTAAGACAAAAGCAGAAGGTAGTTCTAAAAGAGCAGGTGATGAATTAGAACAGGAAAAGACTAAGAAGAAAAAGGGTGATGATGATCAAGAGGAGGCAGAGATGAAAAGGCATATTGAGATAGTTAAAGATGATGAGGTAGCAATTGATGCTATACCTCTAGCTACTAAACCTCCAGTGATTGTTGACTATAAGATTGTTAAAGAAGGACAGAAGGGATTCTATATAACACCCACATTTTTGACATATAGCAGCGGAAGCTAATCTGGGGTATTATTTCATAGTACAACAGTCATAATCATAGAAAACGAATCAAAAGAGACGTTTTTAAAAGATAAGTTATCATTCATTATTTCATCAAAGTTTTTACAAACAGAGGTCCCAAAAATCTACATGAAAACATAAAGTTTGAATGATAACAGTTTAGCCATCTTCAAGTCCGTGCCACTCCGTGCCATAAGGTGCTCAGTTACCTGAGATAAACATGCTAAAAAGGTCAACACAATGGTTGAGTGATATTCATAGGTTTATAGTAAATAGTTTGAATACAAGTTCAATAGTGGGTTACGTTGTTATACACCCATAAGTGTAATAATTGCAATGAGTACAATTATTATAGAAAACAGTATTATTGCCCTAAGCTCATGCACCGAGACCTTGAGATAATCAATAATCACAATAAGTTGCCCTAACGGGTGCCTTTGCCAAACACCCGCATAGTGTTTCTGTTGATAGAAATAATGCCTAAAAACATTATTAATATTTTTCACATCCTTACGTTTTGATAATCACAAAATATAAAAACGTTCAATGTAAAATTAAACGTAAACAAGTAATTAGTAGTTAATTTTCATTTCGATAATTTAATCACTTAAAGGTATGAATAAACAAATGCTTAATGCATTTTATAATCAAAGGAAATTTTTATTCAACCTTATAATTTTATAAAATGTTGTAGACATTTTTATAAACATTACAAAACATTTTCTACAATTAAAAGAAATGTTTTATTCAAAATAAACATTTTGAAATTCAAATTTTTGAACCTAAAACGGCTAGAAATGTTCCAGAAAATTCCCCTACACAAAAGACAAATGGGGGAGCCTCTAGCCTAGGGCGGCCCCCTTAAATACACGGGGCGGCCCCTTTAATTTTAAGGGGACCGCCCCCCTATCTAAGGGGACCGCCCATAGACTAACGCTCCTCCAATTTGTCCTATAAATATTGGACTTTTCCCCACTATTCTCTCACCTTTTGCACTCATTCTTTCTGTTCTAAAACATCCTACAAATCTTACTAAAATCCTTTGATCATTTAATCATAAAGCTTTGTTTCCGAGTGATCCAAGCTTAATTCCTCAAGTGCAAGGGAAGAATACTTCCATCATCAAGTGAAGAAGTATTACACCTTAAGTGCATATTGCAACATTGTTACATCTATATCATAAATTGTAAATCATTTGTATATCTTATAAAGTTGTGTAGTTGTTAGGATTTGGTGATTGTAGTAAGCGTTGTTAGATCTTGGTGATCTCTCCTAGTAGTGATAGATAGTTGTGATATAATATAACACCTCGTGTTTTAGGTCATTGTACGACATTATGTAATTCACAATTCATTTTTAGGGTTTTACGCGTTTGCTTTTAAATCGTAATCGCTAAGCTAAATCGCGTAAACTAAAAATGATCATTCAATGTAATCGGGCATTAAACGATTAAACGTTTACATCAAGCAAGTGTTATATGATTATTATGAGGATAATTATCAACTTTGTTCATCTTATTTTTATTGGTTACGTAAAATGCTTACGTTTCGCGATAAAATGCGTTTCGGCATTCCCGGAAGCACCAAAACCTAACTACGCTTAAACAAATACCCACGATTATACCCAATACACAAAATAATCAATATAACATCACATATATGAGTATGTGGCCGGAATTGAGGAGATAAGACCAAGTATTATCTTGTTTGCAAGACACTTGCCCTAAATATCTAGATATTACAAATATCAAGGGAACCATGTCTTACACCTTTACATACACTTGACCAATTGCCCTAGGAACCTTCCTTGAGACCTTCCTTGAGTCCTTGGTTAAGTATATAAGGCTTTAGCTAGCAAGTAACACACACTTCTCTCATCTCCAAGGTGTAAACAAAATCAAAACCTCTCTTTCTCTCTTACAATAGCCCACGGCTCAAAACTCATATAATACTCAATCCATAGCTTGATTTTCTATCATCATACAAGCATTCTCACATCATATTTAAGGTATTCTAAGAAGGATTGAAGGGTTGGTTAAGCTTTGGAAAGGTTTTAGCAAGATATTGCAAGATTAGGGTTTACTTGGGAAAAATTAGGGTTTCACCTTATTTTTGCTAGCTAAGGGTTTAAATCACAAGGGTGTGATTGTTATTATTTTCTCTACTCATCCATACAAGGTTATTTAAAAGCTTAATCATTTCATAACTAAGATTTTATGTGTTCATATGCTCTATTTAGCTAAATCACCATTTAGGATACTTTTGAATATGTGAAAGGGATTTTTACATATGATTAATGTTTTGTGAACTTATTTACATGTTATATGGATGGTAATATCATGTTAAAAGGAATGTATAAGTGTTTTAACATGTTGGTTAAGTATTAACATGTATAAGTACAAATTAGGGTTTTTATGTTAACCTAATAAGTTACAAGTGAAAATGGTGTAAATAACATGTTAATCTTGTTATCTTGGAAAACTAGAAACTAAAACGGAGGTCGTTGAATGTAAAACCGCAAAAGAAAACGGTAAAAGACGCACACCCGTAAAACGGTCTAAGACAGAAAATTAAGAAAAATTTTAAGCCTACACTAAATTTTATATTTTTCCTAGACACTAAATGACAAAAGAAAATTTTATAAAAAAGAAAAATATTTTTTTATTAATTTTTGGATTTTTTATGAATTTTTAAAGATTAATAACTAATTAAAACTAAGAAAATAGAAAAAGACAAAAAATAAAAGTTATAAAAATTCTGAAAAAATAAAATTAAATAAAGAAAAAGTTAACAATTCTAAAAATATAAAAATGCCCAAATTTTACTGAATAAATTAAAAGTAATTAAACTAATTAAAATTAAACCTAATTTATATTAATTAAATTAAATAAACTAACAAAAGTTAACTATAGGGACTAACAGTGAAAGGACAGCAAGGACTAACGAGGTAACAACATACTAACAGTGGGGACTAACAATTATAACTATAAAAGACAAAATTACACAAACAGTCCCTGAAGTGGACCCCGATTACAAAGCAAGTCCAAACAGCTTATTATCAAAAAGCTATAAAAGCAAAGTTGTTAAGGGGCTCAAGGACAACAATTTTCATAAAAGCACCAAGTGCTGAATCTAACTTAATAAGCTAGAAAAGTGAGCTTTTTGGACTGACAGTGCTTAAAAAGGCTTATGAGCTTATTTTTCTGTCTTATTGGTATTTAAGCTAACTAAATAAGCTAAAACTTTGGGGGACAGTTAATAAGGCTAAGGGGAGTCCTAAATAAGCTAAGGCAACCTATAATAAGCCCTAAAATAAGCTGGTCTATATTAAAATAAGCTAAACAGTTTATAAAGGAAAAGAGAAATTTAGGGCTTTTAAGCCTGAATTAAACTAAGCTAAAGGGTGAATTAAGCTAAGAAAACTTGGGGATTTAAAGAGCAACTAATAAGCTATAAATAAAAGCTAAAATATCTAGGAGCTTAATACAAAATAAGCTGAATAAGGGAGGCTGAATGGTGGTGTCTAGCACCAGGGGAGGCAAGGCAGTGAGCTTAAGGGCTTATTTTGGCTTTGTGAAATAAGCACTCAAGGGCTTTTCACCTAAAACCAACCATAAACAGATTAAAAAGGGAGGCAAATGAGCTTATTTTCAAAGTTTGAGCCATTAGGGTTAAGAAAAAGTTGCTGATTTTGTGGCTTGAAATTAAGGGTTCACAAAGAAAATGACATTTAGGTACTTTGACTTGGCTTGGTCAATTTGGTTATGACAGAGCAAGAGGCTCTTGAAAGGGGCTAGTTTATGACTAAATAAGCACACTAAAGGTGTGCTTAAGCTGTCTACACAGCTTAAGTGGTTTAGCACACTTTTTGGCTTATAAAACTTTGACAGAAAGCAAAGGACCCTTAAAAACTTATTTTTACACTAAAAGTTGTGATTTGACTGGTCTAATAAACCCCACACACTCAGCCAAAGTTGGCTGAGTGTTTGTGACCCATACCAAACCAAATTTGACCCATTTTAAGACTAAACCAAACACTCCCTTAATATATAAATTTGGCTTCTTTTTAGCTTTTTAAAAGAAATGAAGGCTGAGAAAGGTGATTATAAGTAATGTTTAACCATCTTGACACATTCTTATACAAGTTTAACAGGTTTAAAGAGCTAATATGAAGCCTTAAATTTACACAGTGGTCACTTGCAATTTTTCAAAGTAAAATTCTTAACTTTTCATTAACATTAAAGAACTTACAACATAAACTTTTAAAAAGAACTAAATTACAAATAATGCAAAAAGAAAGACTTAATTAAAGCATTTTAAACTAAAAACAGGGTGTAATATATTGTTTTTCGGCTTGGTCTCTTCTCTTTTATAGAAGCTCTCAGCCTTCTATTGGACTTGGGTTGAGCTTGCTGTGTGTGTACAACACTTCCCAAGCAATCCTAGCCTTTCATTGGCCTTATAGCATTCTCAGCCATTGATGGGGATCGTCGGGTTGAGTGATTTCCAAGTGGGAGGGTTATAGGAGCAGGTAAGAGTGGAAATGGAGTATGGGATACTGTAGAGAGTACCAGGGGAGGTGGGAAGGCAAGAAAAACCATGGGTGGAGGTGGTATGAGAAAAGGCGGGAAGTGGGAAGGGTACAGTTATGGTTGCACTGGTTTAAAAGGGATGTTTGGGGAAGAGGCAAAAGTGGCCCTTCCTCTTTCATCCCTTTTTCATTTCATTCGAGCCCCAAAATTCAGTTATAAACATTTTTGGAAAGTAACACTTTTGGTCCCCGCGTTTTATAACAAAAGAGTTAAAAAGGTTTTGGCAATTTGCAAAAATGGTCCCTCTGGTTTTTATAACTAAAAGAAATAAAAGAAAAAAGGAAGTTTGGAAAATTGCAAAACAGCCCCATGGTTTTATCTATTTTTCTATTTTTTTCTTTTTAAAACAACTTTCAAATTGCAATTATTTAAGCCCCTAAAGTTTTATATAAAGAATTGTGGGCTTTGTTGGGCTTTGGGTTTTGTGTTGGGCTTTTGGCTTGTATTGGGAGCCCAATTGAGTTGTGTCTGGGCAATAAAGCTTTGCCATCTACACACCTTCGGATTATTTGATCCGCACAAGTCTTGAAAAGAAAAGGATCATCCCAGAAGTAATGTTTTATATCTTTAAAGAACTTGTTTTTCTCTTAAGTCGACATTCCTTTTTTAATGAATTTCCCCGCGTGGTAGTTAGCAAAGTCGGCGAACCACGGGGTACCTTGGTGTTTGGAAGTTAACACACTTAAAGTCTCTAAAGGAAAAGTCTCGGTAATCTCTTTTGGACAAAAACATTTTCATAAGGGTTTTCAAGACGAGAGAGGTGATCGGCTGCATAGTTTTCAGCTCCTTTGGTATCGATAACTTTAAAATCAAATTCCTGAAGAAGTAAGACCCATCGAAGCAATCTTGCTTTGGCGTCTTTCTTGTTGAAAAGGTATTTCAAAGCGGAATGGTCCGTGTAAACAACACTCTTGTTCATGATTAGATATGATCGAAACTTCTCAAATGCGTAAACAACTGCAAGCATCTCTTTCTCTGTTGTTGTGTAGTTTGTTTCTGCTTCGGTCATGGTCTTGCTAGCGTAATGAATTGGTCGAAAATGCTTCTCAATCCTTTGTCCTAGGACCGCACCTATTGCATAATCACTTGCATCGCACATGATTTCAAAAGGTTGGTCCCAATTCGGAGCAATGAGAATTGGAGCTTCGGTCAACTTCTTTTTCAATGTTTGAAAGGCTAGAATGCAATCTTCCGAGAAAATGAAAGGAGTATTCTTCTCTAAGAGATGGGTCATGGGTCGAGAGATTTTGGAAAAGTCTTTGATAAATCTTCGATAGAATCCAGCATGCCCGAGAAAACTTCGAATTCCTTTAACGGTTGTTGGATGAGGAAGCTTAGAAATTACATCAACTTTGGCCTTATCGACTTCAATTCCTTTTCTAGAGATCTTATGTCCTAAAACAATGCCTTCTTTAACCATGAAATGGCTCTTTTCCCAATTTAGTGCTAATTTGGTGTCTTCACACCACTAGAGATCTTGCTGTCCTAACACAACCATGCTCTATTAACCATGACATGGCACTTTTTCTCCCCATTTAGTGCTAAGTTGGTGTCCTTCACACCTTTTTTAAACATTCTAACTAAACTTGCAAGACACGAGGAAAAGAATCTCCAAAAAACTTATAAAAATCGTCCATAAAAAACCTCCATTGTTTTTCTCTATCATGCTGAAAAAAAAATGGCCATCATACAACGTTGGAAACATCCGGGTGCATTGCACAAACCGAATGGCATACGACGGTACGAGCAAAGTTCCGTATGGCACGCTGAAAAGTAGTTTTATTTCTCTTTGATCTTTAGTGTTTTCAATGGGAATTTGAAAATACCCAGAAAAACCATCTAAGAAACAATAAAACTCGTTGCCGGCTAATCGCTCTAACATCTGGTCCATGAATGGTAACGGAAAATGGTCTTTACAAGTTGCTTCGTTCAACTTTCGATAGTCGATGCAAACTCTCCATCCCGTAACTAATCTTGTAGGCACCAACTCATTTTCTTCGTTTGTGACAACGTCAATGACCACCTTTCTTAGGAACACAATGGACCGGACTAACCCATGGACTATCCGAGATCGGATAAATCAATCCCGCGTCAAGAAGTTTTTCTACTTCTTTCTTGATGACGTCGTGGATTTTAGGGTTAACCCTCCTTTGATGTTGCACTGAAGGTTCGTAATCATCTTCTAAAAGGATTTTGTGTGAGCAAAATTCTGGATCTATGCCTCGGATATCAGAAAGTTTCCAAGCAATTGCTTGTTTTCGGTTTTTTAGAACATTAATAGTGAGGTCTTTTCTTTTTGGCTCAAATCTTTTGAAATTATGACTGGAAGTTTGTTGTTTTCCTCTAAAAACGCATACTCGAGATGCGGAGGTAACTCTTTAAGCTCGACTTCACGAGAAAGAATACTTAACACTTTTAATTAACTTTTCGTTAAAAAAAACTTTAATTACTTCGGATGAAATAATCAAGTTGTCAAGCCGAAAGAAGGATTAACGAGGATTGAGTGACTTTTTCAATTAACTTCTTGTTAATTGAGTAAGTTAATTATCTCGGATGAAATAATTAAATGTCACGATTTGGAGTATATCCAAGACGGTAAATATTTTATGATAGAATAATGAATTTTTGTAAATGCGATAGACGTAGTATATTGTAGACGTGAGGCGGATGTCGTAGACGTAGAGAGTTTGTTTCATCCATAGTGTTTTGATATCATGCCTTTCCGGCGTAAGATGTAAGACTAATCCTACTTCCATGTTAATAATTACCCACTAACTCATTTTTCTTCATCTACATGAGTTTGCTACTAGTGGACATAGAAGATTTCCATTTTTGTGATGGTACATGGATAATCCATGTGAAGAAATTGTTCCTAATGAACAAATTCTATAAAAACTAGAAATCCAACAAATGGCATTTCTAATGACTATCATATTTCCTAACTGTCACTAATACTAAGTATATCATATACCAATCAATAATTTACTTAATTAGAGAGTGAGACATACCTTAACCTTCAAGAGAAATTTCTTTGAAATCTTCAAGGTAGCAAGCTTTGAGGATTTATGGAAATCCTATGTGAGTTCTTCAATTTGATTGACGAATGCCAAATGATGTTTGTAGATGATTGACCTCGGAAGATGTGATGATTTAGCCATTTGGTCCCCATCGTTGCATGGGTCCGAAGTTATTGTTTCCGAACATGTTTCGCATTTGATTTGGACACATGCACGGTGACCATCCTCCACATTGAGTAAAGTTTGGTTGATGTGGATGATTCCACATTGTGTGATTAGTGTTAGGGTAATTTGGTCTACCTTGGTCCCTCCTAGGTTGAGGTGTTTTGGAACGAGGATGAGAGTTTTCCTTTCTTCTTGGAGGAGGTGTTTTAGACCTTATTGAGGGTTTAGTAAATCCGACTCCGGGTTTTAAGGAAGGTTTGTAAAAACTTTTTACCTCATCATCACTTGCAATAGGAATTTTAGTATTGTTTATAAGCATAAACTTTGGTTTTGAGTTTGGGTTTAATTCTATTAATTTTTCTTTTGACTCGACTTCTTGAGCACTTACAAAATTTACTTGTTTGGTTACACTAGGTGACCCTTTGGTAAAATTAAATCCCAAACCGGATTTATCTCCGGAAGGTTTTTGAGAACTTATTATTTTCTTAAGTGAGTGACTACTATCATTAAATTGATTTAGCCTAGATATTTCTTTTCTAAGCTTCTCATTTTCAAACCTAAGATCTTGACATAATTTACATTCTTCATTTACTTCCTTACCTTTTTCTAATCTAGATAATTTATTTTTTAATTCTAGTACTTCGTTTTCTAGTTTTATTTTATCGTGTTTTAAAGTTTTATTTTTAGCCATGACTTTTAGTCCTATTTTGCATAGTCTACTATATTCACTATCTAAGTCATTTTCATCTATTGATGATTGGTCATCACTAAAGTATTCGGTTTCGGAAAGTACCTCATTAGAATCTTTAGCCATAAGACATTTTTCGTCCTTTGTCTTCTCCTCTTCATCATCGTCGCTATCACTCCAAGATCCTCCAACGAACGCCTTTTGATTTTGATATTTTAATTGTTTCGGACATTCTCCGATGAGATGATTTGGATCTCCACACTTGAAACATTTTCTTTCGCTTTTCCCATTTTTGTCATCTTTATTTCTTTGGAATGATTTTCTTTCTTCATATGGTTGTCTTACGAATCGTCCTTGTCTTTTGAAGAATTTCTTGAAGTTTCTTACGGCCATGGCGTATTCTTCATCTTCACTATCGGAGGTTGAACTATCTTCATCACTAGATTCCTTTCTAGCTTTCAAGGCAATAGATCTACTTTGTTCTCTTTTGCTTTTGACGGTTTCAAGTATTTCTTGATTACTTTTTCATAGGGACTTTTAAATTTCCAAATAAGTTTCGTCAAGTGGAAAGAGTTGTTAAGATTCTTTGATCTTCATTGAGTTGACTTTTTGCTCGCCATTTAGGATGCGATGCCCTAAGAAATTTCCTAACATAATTCTTGCTAGAAAAACCTTCATCAAGTGCTTTTAGACTAGTAATAATAGTGTTAAATTTAGCAAAAGCATTATCTATTGATTCCTCTTCCAGAATCATGAATTGTTCATATTGTTGAACAAGAAGATCTATTTTATTTGCTTTGACTTGATTATTACCTTGATGAGTGATTAACAAAGTATCTATATTTACTCTTTGCGGTTTGACACATAAAAATTCTTTCATATTCTTTACGTGGTAAAGCATTATATATTACCATTTTGGCTTCATTATTTTTAGCAAGTTTCTTTTTAAGATCATCATTTTGTTTATGAAAAGATACAACTTCATCCTTTTTAGTTTCAGGATTAAAATTGAAATAGGAGGAAAAATCAAATCAGTAATAAAATGCAAATATCTAAGAATCTTTTGACTTCACATAAGTTTTGAATATATTTTTCCAATAAATAAATCCATCACTTTCAAATAGTGGTGGTCTTTGCATAGATTGCCCTTCTAAATATTTTTCCGATTCCATAGATCGATTCAAGTTTTAAAATACAATTTATTTTAAAAATCTTGTTTGACGTGGCTCTTGATACCAATTGTGAAAAACTAGAAGGGGGGGTTGAATAGTTTACCGCTTTTTAATTTAAGGTTTATGTTTGTTTGTAAAACTTAGATTCGACTTTTTTTGAATTCAATGTGTGCACAATTATGAAACACTTATAATATATTATGAATATGATCAAAGTTAGAAAGAGCATAAGAGTAGAACAATCAAACCTCAACATGAGGTTTTATTGTGGTCGGGTAACGATGAACATGCTTCGTAATACTCCACTCCCCTGCCGCACCTAACTCGAGAGTTTTCTTCACTATGTCAACAAACTCTCTTATGGCGGAGAAAACCGTACACAACGTTGCTTACACCGATTTACGACACAAAGCTAAATGTTGAGTTCTAATCTTAGCTAGAACCAATCTATCACAACATAACTTCACAACTTTATCACAACTTCACAACTTCTTCACGACTTCTTCACGACTTCTTCATGACTTCACAACTTCTTCACTACTTCACCACTTCTTCACATAACTACAATTATCACAACTATCTAACTATACTTACAAAGATCACCAAGATCTAACTACTACACACAAATACAAGATATACAATTGATTTACAAATATGTGATATGGATGCAACAAGATTGCAATATACACTTCAGGTGTAATACTTCTTCACTTGATGATGGAAGTATTCTTCTCTTGCACTTGAGGAATTGAGCTTGGATCACTTGGAAACAAAGCTTTATGATTAAATGATCAAAGGATTTTAAAAAGGGTGTGTGGCTGTTTTGAGTAGAAAGAATGAGTGCAAAAGGTGACAAAATAGTGAGGAAAAGTTCAGTATTTATAGGACAAAACAAGGCAGGAGCGTCATCAGTTATGGGGCGGTCCTTAAAATAGGGGGCGGTCCCTTTAAAATTAAGGGGGCCGCCTGTGTATTTAAGGGGGCCGCCCTAGGCTAGAGGCTCCCCAGTTTGTCTTTTGTGTAGGGGAATTTTCTGGAACATTTCTAGCCGATTTAGGTTCGAAAATTTAAATTTCAAAATGTTTATTTTAAATAAAACATTTCTTTTAATTGTAGAAAATGTTTTGTAATGTTTATAAAAATGTCTACAACATTTTATAAAATTATAAGGTTGAATAAAAATTTCCTTTGATCATAAAATGCATTAAGCATTTGTTTATTCATACCTTTAAGTGATTAAATTATCGAAATGAAAATTAACTACTAATTACTTGCTTACGTTTAATTTTACATTGAACGTTTT
The DNA here is from genome assembly GCA_026074375.1 of Tanacetum coccineum. Lineage (NCBI taxonomy): Eukaryota > Viridiplantae > Streptophyta > Magnoliopsida > Asterales > Asteraceae > Tanacetum > Tanacetum coccineum. The sequence goes on from BQNB010007502.1 coordinate 24,406, forward strand.
TATATTTTGTGATTATCAAAACGTAAGGATGTGAAAAATATTAATAATGTTTTTAGGCATTATTTCTATCAACAGATCTCTTTATATATAAAGTCCATCTAGACTTACAAAGGAAACCTAATTGTATTAGGAAACTAAATCTTTTCCAATCTTGATCTTTATCTTTTTAAGCAAGTCTTCTAGAATCCTCCATCTTCTAGAATTCCATATTATCGAATTAGACCCTTTTGTAATCCGTTTGTATCATTCTTGTTTCATTCTTTTGTATCATCAAATCAATAAATCCCAACAATCTTCCCCTATTTAATGATGACAAAACAAACAGTAAACTGATTCCAAAATGATCCATAGTAGCTTAATCTTCATCAAACTTCCTTTATTGAATAATAAGCTTTGTCTTCATCTAGAGCACTTGAACATCTTGTACATCTTCAAATCTGATCTTCCATGAATGAAACAGATTCTAATCTTCCCCTTAACTGAAGATTTCCTTTGAACTTGTTGAAACTTCTTTAACACAATGAACATATAATTCATGTTCCATGCCATGCCACCACACTTAATAAGTTGCAAATCATATCATATCATCTTTGTAACATATTCCCCTTTTTGTCATTATCCATTAGGAGACTGTGAACATATGCAACTTTGATCTTTACAACTGCAAACCATAGATTAAACTTCTAATCTAAGCTTTCCAATGTCTCAAATTACACTCCATGACGCACAATAAGAATAATGAATTCAAGCAGTAGAAACTTAAACTAGCAGTAGTAATAATGATTTAGCAGTAGTAATAAGGTTTAACTTGTTTTGCACAAGTGAAAACCTTCCCCTCAAATGGTGCATTTAACATATCCAAATGGTTAAACACTTTATCATATTCTTCCCTTGAAACCAATATGTTAACCATCTCATGACCAAAAGTAATAGAATCAACCATAAGAATTGTACGAATAACTAACCAATAGTAGTAACGAATACCATGTAGTACCATCTATGAAGAGCAGCACTAAAAATGACTAACAGTAGTAATCGATACCAAGCAGTAGTAACAATGAAGAGCAGCACTAATGGTTGAGCAGTAGTAAAAATACCTAGCAGTATTAACTACTAACTAGCAGTAGTAAAAATACACTAGTAGTATTAACTACTAACTAGCAGTAGTAAAAATACACTAGCAGTATTAACTACTAACTAGCAGTAGTAACTTTTGTCGAGCAGCACTAATGAAGTAGAAGCAGTATTAAAAACATAGAAGCAATATTAATCTAGTAAGAGCAGCATTAACCATGCATAAGTAGTACTAACTTCTATGAAGCAGCATTAACTTTGTTCGAGCAGTATTAACTGTTGTAGAGCAGTAGTAGCCATGTATAAAGCAGTAGTAACTTCAAATCAGTATTAACATGATAACCACTTCAATAAACTTTTTACAAGAACCTGAACTCGAACTCTTAGCTTCCACGTTCATATCACCTTTACTGTGATTACATTTCATATTCATCATCAACTTTTGAGGGATTTAGAAATTAGGGTTTCTAAAAAAAAGATTTAAGAATTAAAACCATAATTTTCACAAACTTCTTTATCCTCTTAATTCCTCAATTCCTTCTCTTTAATACCTAAGTATTCAAAGAAAAACTTCCAATAACAATAACAAGAACACTATTAAAAACAATGATGAAAGAGAAGTAAAACCATACCAACTTCAATTTTTCTGCAGAAGATTTCAACAATTTATATCTTTCAATTAAAAGCTCATATTGAATATCCCTCCAGTGAGAATATACCTTTATGAATAAAGAACCTTCAATAAAAATTTAGTTAAGATCCAACGATTAACGAATGAGATATCCTCTTTTTACCACAGCTAAGTAGAAAGTGACTAAAATAGAAACCAAAATCGAATTTTTTAAGTTTCTTTGAATACAAAATCTTCTTTCTTCAATTGTAAAACCTTGTAGATCATTTGAAGATTAGAATCTGTTTCATTCATGGAAGATCAGATTTGAAGATGTACAAGATGTTTAAGTGCTCTAGATGAAGACAAAGCTTATAATTCAATAGAGGAAGTTTGATGAAGATTAAGCTACTATAGATCATCTTGGAATCAGTTTACTGTTTGTTTTGTCATCATCAAATAGGGGAAGATTGTTAGGATTTATTGATTTGATGATACAAAAGAATGAAATAAGTTAAGTTCAAAGGAAATTTTAAGTTAAGGGGAAGATTATAATCTGTTTGTCTCATTCATAGAAGATCAGATTTGAAGATGTACAAGATGTTCAAGTGCGCTAGATGAAGACAAAGCTTATTATTCAATAGAGGAAGTTTGATGAAGATTAAGCTACTATGGATCATCTTGGAATCAGTTTACTGTTTGTTTTGTCATCGTCAAATAAGGGAAGACTGTAAGGATTTATTGATTTGATGATACAAAAGAATGAAACAAGAATGATACAAACGTATTACAAAAGGGTCTAATTCGATAATATGGAATTCTAGAAGATGGAGGATTCTATTGAATAATAAGCTCTGATACCAATTGTAAAGATCGTTTAGAACTCATCTAGGATCTATAATAACAAAGATAACAAAGGTTGTTGTTTTTTAAAACAGCGAGACAAACACAAATCAGCACATTGTCGATAACCTTTTAAAGTTTGAAACCAAAACTTCAAAGAATAAACTCTTACGTCAAAACTGGTCTTTAAACAGCCTTCAACAACCTAATCCCTTCTTGCTTGAATTCCTTGATGTCGTGTACCTGAAAATCACAGTTTCTGCTAACCGAATTAGGGTTTGTTACCTAGTTTTACCAAATTCACCAGTTACCGAAAAAGAAAACAGAAACTCGAAACTATTTTCTTTCGATTGTAAAAACCCTATAGATCCTAGATCAAGAGCCACCAGGCTCTGATACCATTTGTGAAGATCATTTAGAACTCATCTAGGATCTATAATAACAAAGATAACAAAGGTTGTTGTTGCGCAGCGGAATTTAAACAAAGACAATGTTATTAACAAGGTTTACATTCACATAAGCCCCAATTCTATTTGATCATGATAGAACATGTTACCTAACTGTAACAGGGATCAAAGACACCTTTGATCTTAGGGCTAGAACGATCTCAAATGGTAAGATCATTGGTGTTTTCCCAAAACATGATTAAAAACACCTTAAACACATACATAAACAATGTCTATGGATCTCTTTATATATAGAGTCCATCTAGACTTACAAAGGAAACCTAATTGTATTAGGAAACTAAATCTTTCCTAATCTTGATCTTTATCTTTTTAAGCAAGTCTTCTAGAATCCTTCATCTTCTAGAATTCCATATTATCAAATTAGACCCTTTGGTAATCCGTTTGTATCATTCTTGTTTCATTCTTTTGTATCACCAAATCAATAAATCCCAACACCTTTAAATAAACCTAAAGCCTCAGCCTTACATGTGAGCGCATGTAATCCCTCCATCGCCAAAATGAAAAGGAAAGGAGACATGGGGTCTCCTTGTCTAAGACCCCTAAATAGCTCGAATTCTTTCGTAGGAGAACCATTAACTAAGACAGAAGAACGGGCATTATGAAGGCAACCTTTAATCCATGCACGCCATTTAAGACCAAAACCAAGCTTGTCCAAGATTATATCCAAAAAGTCCCAACGCAAGGATTCAAAAGTTTTCTCAAAATTGACTTTGAAGACCATAAGCTCTTTCTTACGTTGACGATACCAAGCCAGGACTTCATTTAAGATAAGAGGACCATCAAGGATATTTCTTCCTTTGATGAAAGCTGATTGCACATGACTGATGCAATCCCCGATCACAGTACTAAGCCTATTGGCTAATAGTTTACCAATAATTTTATATTGGCACCCTATTAGGCTCATAGGTCGAAAATCAGAAACAAACTTGGCATTGGAGACCTTCGGGATTAGAGCAATAAAGGACGAGTTGCAACCTTTATGGAAGTAATTAGTATGAAAGAACTCATGCACAAATCAAACCACATCCTCTTTAATTAGATCCTAGAAGGAAGTAAAAAATTTGAAGGTGAATCCATCAGGACCCAGCCTGTGATCAACAGTCCCAAACTGCTCTTTTAATCTCATCGCGAGAAAAGGGCCATTCCAGGTAATCATGTTGGTTGGGAGAAAGGGGGTTAAGCGAATCAGTATCGAAAGTGGGAGAAATGCCTATGGGCTATTGAAACCGATTTCTGAAGTGGCTCATAAATTCGACCTTAACTAAACCAGGTTCCTCGATCTATTATCCATTCTTCAAAATACCTTTAATATCCAATTATCGCCTTTTTATTTAACGTACCATGGAAGAAACTCGTGTTTTCATCACCCTCTAGAGCCCACTTAATCTTAGCTTTTTGAGCTAAATCTTTAGCCTCAATGCGGTCTAGAACTCCTAGAAAGGTTAGAGAGTCTCTATGATTCTTGAAATCCTCCTCACTAGCATTACCATGGCCGATCTTTGCATCAATGAAAGAAAGCCGCTTTTGGTGATCTTTCTTTAAGGAATAAGAATCTGATTTATTCGAACCAACCCACTCTCGAATAACTTTTTTGAGTTTCTATAATTCTTCTTGAATAAGACCAGACCGTTAGAATTAACAATACCATCATTGTTCCATGTTTCTACAACAAGTTTCTAAAATCCCTCCATCTCTAACCAAGAATGAAAGAATCGAAATGGAGTTGGGTCATAGTCTACTTGTGATTCCTTTAGAAGAATAGGTCGATGGTCCGATATGCCTTTCTCCAAGACGACACCTCTAGTATGGGGAAAAACTCATAGAAAGTTTCAAAAACCAAGAATCGATCAAGCTTACTCATCTTGGACCCCCACTTATCGGTCCAAGTGTAATTAAATCCCCCTAACGGAGTATCAATAAGAGAGGCATCATTGATGAACTCATTAAAAAACTTAACTTGACGATCATTGAAAACCAAACCATATCTTTCACCAGCATCAAGAACTTCATTGAAGTCTCTTATCATAACCAAAGTACCATCCCAAATCGCTATCAAATTCGACAAGGAAGACTAAAGAGTGATTTTACTTGATAGGTTTTGAGGAGCATAAATTGTTATCCACCTGATATTAACATCGATTGGAATCCAAAAACCATCAACTACAACATAATTTTCATTACAGATAATATTAGATTTTAAGAAAACCAAATTATTTCATAAACAAATTATACCACCCGACATTCCCCGAGCTGAAGTGGAAGAAAAATCAAAATGGGTATTACCCCAAACCTGACGAAGCATCCAAAGATCAACCTGCGACATTTTTTACTCCTAGATAGCTAAATAATTAACCATGTGCATGTGACATAAATAACGAATCCATCGCCTTTTATTAAGGTCACCAAGACCTTGAGCATTAATAGAAAGACAATTAATTTATTCACAGTAATTCCTCCTTTGTCAACAATAAGAGAAGCAAGGGTTTTATCACACCCCTCCATGTTAAGACCCAAAGCCAAGTCAACCTTTATTGTTTCCTCTAGTTTTTCAAGCAAAGAGAATCCTGGTTGCTTAAGAGAATCTCCATCAAAAAGTTTATAAGTGGAGTCAAAGGCTTGGTGATCATCATTGATTGGTGAAAAACCTGGTGGAAATTCAGGAGTATCGGGCTGACACAAATTAGAAGCCTTGTTGGTCTTCTTATTGATGAGAGGACACAACCTAAACGGATCATTGTCTATTGGAAAGTTGTTCAAACCATCATGCACGTCAGAATTACCAGTAACAGGTTCTTCTGCCTTAACTTCCATCTCTTGTTCGTGGTCAGTGACTCCTATTCCAATGTCATCCATAATCTCTACAACTGATTCCTTATAATTTTCCCCGAATAATTTATCTCCCGGCTGCTCATACATTCCTATAGAATTCGCTTCATCACTATCATAGTCGTTACCTATGAAAGTAGGCGTCCAACTATAGAGTTCTCTAACCCATATGGCATAAGTAACATTATTAAGAGTCATCAAAATAGAAGCAAATACCAGAAGGGCATGGGAGGATTTAATGCAAAGACGTTTGCTAAGTCTGTTACACTGATTAGAGTCATCCATAAAGAGGACTTCACCTCATTTTCCACAAATTTGAGTGAAGATATCATTATTCCATGCGCGAATAGGGACTCCTTCAATCTCAAGCCAAATATGGCGTTCTTCCACCACAAAATCATCATGCCAAGGCTTCAAGGTAGAGAACCAAGAATTAACGCCTTTATGATTAAAGAACTTATCCTTCGTGTCCTTAGTTGTGAAGTCTAATAAGACCCATAGGCCTCCCAAGTATTTAAAGTCTACCTCCAGAAAACCTTCAGTATGACACATAGTACGTATGTTCGTAATGGAACAGAATTCTTTATAACAGCCAAGTAATGTCAATGGGAAATCATTGGGAGTTCCTGCGATAATGTGATCGTAGGGTAATTAATCCCACATGCTTCATGATCAGTTCGTGAATCGTTACCACTACTATTAAGAGAATTCTTCGCAACATTTACATACGATGTGGCCTTGTTGGAATAAGAAACATTGCGAGCAGTGAAAACTTCATGAGAACAAACCTTAGGTCAAACTTGGGGGGGGCTTCACTTCCACCTTTTGATCAAACCTAGCCACGTTGGCATGTAATTGAAGTTTACCAATCTAGACATTGTTCAGCGAATTGATTAGGGTTTCCGAATTAAATACCTTGATAAAGCGACAAAAACCAAACATCTGCTCCAGTTTGTTCTTATGGTTGGCAATAAAAACATCCACAAGGGTCTCCTTTTTACCACATATGTTCCAAAGTTCACGAACAGTGAGATGGGAAGGGAAATTGGAGACATACACTGATAAGGAGATCTTCGCTAAATCATCCACCATAGTCGCCTTTGGTTGTGGAAATTTAAGCCTGTTAAACACCGATCCGTGTTTCTTCCTCCTGACCTCAATCCATTCGCTGTCCCCCATTGAAGATAATAAGAATTGCTATAAGAAGAAAAACTAAGGTTTGGAAAAAATTAAAAATTTATATTTGAATGAAAACAATAAAAAATAGAGATGGCGATTAGCGTGAAAAGATTAGGGTTTTGAAAAGGGTTTAGGGTCACCAGAAATCGACATAGGGTGAAAAGTTCCTCCACTCGTCTTTTTATAACATTTGTTTTTGAAATATTTGAGTTGTGGTTTCTCCAAAGCATTTATATATATATAAATACATTTGGCTTTCAAATAAAGTCCTAGCTCTTTTGAGCGTGTATGCAAAAACGAGATCTATGACACTTTTCAAGAGGGCTCCATGATCATTTAGTAGTGTATATAATATTGTGAGATGATTTGGTTAACTGACTCAAGCTTAATAATCGCTTTGAGTCAATTAGGTTTATGGTTAGGATTATATATTCATTAAGCTATATACTTATCATAAATGTACACGTACTCGTCAATATGTAATCATAAAACATGATCAACAATATAACAATCTTTTCTCCTCGACTTCCAAATTATAAATCTATACCATTACCAGGATAACCGCTCGCAAAACGTCGAGTCAACCCGACTCGGAACTCACCCGCCCGACTCGAAAACCACCCTCACACAACCTCCCCCCCCCCGTTTACCTAACCTGCAACCCGCATGCCTGACCTAAAAACCCGCCCGTAACCCGTCGGTATTCCCGAAATAGCCCCTTTCGCCCACTAACGGTTGTTACGTGACGACCGTTAGTTTAATTTTTTTACAATTTACAAAAATAGTCTTTAGGGTCGGTCGTTACTTAACGACCGTTAGTAATGACTGTTAACTTATTTTTTTTAGCAATTTACATAAATAACCCTTGAGGTTATCAGTCCGTTGCAGCGTTAGTCCTTCGCGCCTCGCGGCGGAGCGCGGGTAACCCACGTCGTTCCAAACAAAACATATAGTTGATCTCTCTAAAGTTTGAATTTGGAATTGGACAAAATATCCACCATATAAAAACTTGTTCCCAAACCAAAAGAGATCCTTGACAAGAGACTAAAACATTGTCTAAGTTTTCTGCCGTTTCCAACTCTCAAATTATTGATGTCAGATAGCTAATGTTTAAGTTTTTTGCTGTCCCTGTAAACCAATTTTATAAAACATAACATCATAACAAAATTTTCTTATCATTATTGGCTTCTTTTAACTAGGTTTTGTTACTGAATAACCCCAAGTGTAATTTTCTTATCGTCAGGGACTATTCTCATAACTTGATAGCCCCAAGGATAATTTTCGTAAATTGTTATTCAAAATTTATACAGAAACATTCTCTGAGGTTACTTAACGCCCGTTAACTAACGACCGTAAACTAACGCCCATTAAGGACTAACATTGCAATGAACCGATAACTTCAATGAGTGTTTCTGTAACTTTTAGGCCCTATTCACTCCCTCACGTTTTACTGTTCATGATTTTTTTATTCTTTTTAGTTTGTCCTCTTGCTTTATATATATATATATATATATATATATATATATATATATATATATATATATGATAACATCAAAAAACGTCTATTTATAGCATCATTTATTTCGTCTTTATTGCTCGTTTTACATTATTTATGCATGAATTGATACTTAATTTTTTATATTAGTTATTTGCAGTAAATATCGAGCAATTGGTGAAGATTAACTAAAAGGCACGCATTATGGATCATAAACGAAGAGTTCAAGAAAGTCTACTGATTCTAACTACCTATACGGCGTATCATTCTAGAAGTATACGCCGTATCCAAGACTTTGACGAACTAAAAGACCATTGCCTGACTTTAAAGAATATGCCGTATCCACATCAACGATACGCCGTATATAATACTTTAGTCAACGAAGAACAGCCAACTGGTTTTACATCAATACGTCGTATCCATCAAGAAGATACGGCGTATCCATGCCCTAACTTCACAAAGGCATCCATGACGAGAAGACTCAATACGCCGTATCCAGAAGCTTTCATACGCCGTATTGAGAGGCGGTTGATGAATATTCTAGAATATTATAATCTTGGAGCCTATGCTAAATACCTTAATACGTCGTATCCCACATCGGCCAATACGGCGTATCGACCTTTTTCCAGACTCTATAAATACAAAACCCTAAACTTAGTTTTAGGCATGCTTTTAACCACCAAGTCTAATTTTTAGAAGATCTAAGAAGCCAAGAAGGTCCAGCAACGTGCTTCAATCTATAGGAAACCTTTGTAAATTTGTATACTCTTAATATACGTTCGATTTTTGGTATCATTTATTAACTTGGTTAGTTTACCTTAATCGTTCGTCTATGACATTTGTATTCGTTACAATGGTTATTGGCTAATAGCTTTAGGTATTAGCCATGTTTGTGATAATTTAATGTTTGGTTTATGTTTATTCTGATTGCTTCTTGTAAGTTGTGTGTTGTTTTATGTTTATCAATTTATACTTGTTTATGTGCTTAAGTATGTGACCTATCATTCAACTGGATCTAGAAAATGGACCAAGTGGACTTGATCTGGGATAGCTCTCCATATTGCAATTTATATATCTAGAGTAATAGGATCACAAATATTGACATGTCTTTGCCTTTGGTTTAGTGAACAAGTTGGACTAGCAGGTGACCTAGGATCAAACATAACGTTCTAATTCCTTAGGTAAAGATCTAGACAGTGGGCTACTAGTATATAAAGAGCCGTTAAGTAGTAAGTTAGTAAAGTCTCGATGAGCTAGGATTCAACAAGATCACCATTAGTGTCTTCTAAGATAGATTATAATTAACAGCGAGTGCTTTATGCGAATTTGGTTAATTGTGACAGAATTGCCAAGTCTAGGTTTTAGGAAGAAGTACCGCCTAAATCTTGGAATGATATATCAACAACGAGTCAAGACAATCATTGCACTTATAAACTAAAACCCGCATTTTATTAGATTAAACATGGTCGTTTTCCTTACATTGGGCTTGACCGCTTCTTTATCTTCCGTCTATCAACTTGTGTGTGTTAATTATCATCAAAACCTTAGGTTAGATAACTAAACCCCGTGCCAGTCTCTCAGGCTAAACCCCCCCCCCCCCCTTTACCATTAGTTTACGTTTAACTTAGGTTTAACATAGAATAGAATAATTTAGGACTAACATAGATAACTAAAATACTGATAGATTTAAGTATTAATTCTTTCGCTCTTAGTGATCGACACCCTACTTACCAACGAAACTACAACGGATCGGGTACAATGCCCATTAGTGTTGTTTTAGGTATAGTCAGAAAAATATAAATAGTAAAACTTGATAATAAATAATACCTACGCAAAATGTCACACCCCGTCAGCGGCGGAAACATAAGAATGCGACGAACTAATTTACATTGCACAAGATACAAAATCATACAATACATTTGTTTACAAAAGATTATCTATAAAAGTTTACAAATTCACAACCTTGGAAAATGCGTAACAATTATATTCAAATAAACTCCCAACTTGTCATCGACTGTGGTCCCCAATAGTCCATAGTTACCTTTGTTATCAATACACCTGAAAATGATACTTGAAAACGTCAACAATAATGTTGGTGAGCTCGTAGGTTTTGACTCAAAATCCAGTCGTTGTGCCAATGTTTTACACTGTTGGACAATTGTGCTATATGACAGTGAATATATGCAAATCAACCCATGACTTAGCATCCCCGCTAATCATGTAACGAGACCTAGGATCCTCGCTAGTCTTATCCAATGCGTACCAACGCTCTTAGGGTCGCAACCCCGATGACATACCACGCCTAAGGCCTACCAGCTGAAGCGATTAGGGTGAAGAACCACACAGAAAGAATTCCATAGCATACGAACATCACATAATATTTACATAGCAGTCATAAGCACATTAATTATCCCAAAAGAAATCGAATCCACGTTTTTGCACAGATCAGAAAACAGTTCAAAAGCATACTTTGAGTATCATTTTCCCCTAATGATAAAAACAGTAAAAAGTGGGGCTACGAGAACTCACCTCAATAGCAATGAATAGCAACTGTACAATCACAATAAGCAACACACAAATGATCTCAACGCAATAAATTAAACGATCTCTACTCAAAGCACCAAATAACCTCTACAACGCACAACGGTACCCGACCACGACCTAACATAAATTTTACCTCATAAATATTTGTACAAAATTATCTTATTGTACAAGCGTTCGTCTTTTACTCACACGAAATTCTTATCCATTTCAAATTAGTATCCCTTCTACAAAACTTTTATCCTTGTTTTCAAAACCTCTATCAAAAATCAAGGTTGTGTGGTGGTTACGCAATACGACTCAATGCACTTGGGCTAAGTGCGACATCGATATAGAATACTCAGAAGATAACCGATCAATCAAAACGAAACAACTGACTGAATGATCCAAGAAAAATCCGACAAGAAATGAGCGAGAATTCAAAGATTGAAATGAACGAATAAGCATCTCGAAGTCGATACGATAGGTATAAGTACGTATAAAATATATATATACTTATTATATATACATAATACAAATACTTTAAATAGAGCGAATTAAAATAATATTCTATTATTATTTTGTACTTTTATCGGGCTAAGCGGGGTAATTTAAAGGAAAATCCTCTCGTCTTTTTATATTCGGAATTTAAATCGTTTAATGTCAACGTTTATATTTATTTTTTTTACAAAAGTCGCATTTTCGTCTTTTAGTTGGTTTGACACAAGTATTTATTTCAAAATGTTTCCTAAATGTAATATCTTCCCTTCTCGGGTCCAAAAGCCCAAATTAGCCCATTACCTTTTATCTAGTCAAATCTTGACATTTTACACCAAATTTGAGTCCAATATCCATTATCCTCATAGTTAAGCCCAACCCAACATTAAAAGCCCATGTTTTATTTAAAAGTCCAAGTTATATTAAAAAGGTCCATTAACTTTTATTTGTTATGGGTCCTCGCGGCCCATTTAAGTTTTAGTTTTAGACCGATATCGAAACGTGTCTAAGTTGTAAGTTTAAACACAATAGGCCTGAAGCACATTTAACCGAACCAAACGGGCCGAAGCCCAAATGAGCCATAAGCCCATAATATAAACCGAAACTATAAGCCTGAAAGAATAATCCGAAACCCAATAAGCTATAAGCTATCATTATAAGTCAAAATAATAAGCTATAAGCTCCAAAAAAATATAAGTCGAATCCATTAAGCCACAAGCTCGATATTTAAGTTGAAACCAAAATAATGTATAAGCCTTTATATATGTCGAAACCTTAAATAAGCTCAAAAACCAAATAAGCCAAATACCATAAGTCATGAGCTCGAGTTTAAGCCAAAATTAAATAAGCCATGGCTATTAAGCCGAATCAAATAAGCTATACGCTCAAACTAAATGGGCCGATCCCCCTTTTCCTTCGTTGGGCCGAGCCCAATAAGAATAACCCAAGACCGAATAAGCCCAAAAAATCAATTTAATCCGAAGTCAATAAGCCATAAACACGAAAATATAAGCCAAAGTCAATAAGTCATAAGCTTAAAAATATAAGTCGAAACAAATGGGCCAAGCCCTCTTCTTGTTTGGGCCGAGACTCTCAAGAGTCTACACGTGGGTCGGTTGGGCCGAGCCCAAACCAAACGAATTAAGCCCGAAACCGGATAAGCCCAAAATATATTCAATAAGCTTCAAATGAGCTTATTTTGAAAATAAGCCCTCAAATAAGCACTTGACCTCAAAATAAATTCACCACCACAAACAAAATTTAAAAATGACCATTCCTTGTTCTTCCCTTTTGATTTCGACGCAACCAAACACACCCTTTTTCCATTCGTTTTGTTTTCAAATTTTCGATTTCACAACGATTAACTTGTACAACTCATGTTTAGACACTATGAGAATCACAAAAGTACAACTTAAAATAAAAATTTAGAAAACTTACATTTTTTTGATGTTCTTGGTTCGGTTTTAACGCGAATAAGTAACCCAAGTCGTTCTTTTATAACCCAAAGTTGTCTAACACTAACCCACTTGTGATTATCAACCCATGTTCTTGTTAAATCTTTAAAAATTTTGATGTTTCTTGTTCCTTGTGGTGTTCGTCCGATTGTAAGAGAGAAAGGAGAGAGACAAAAAATTTTGTTTGATTTTGAAATGGTGTGGAATGCATGTTCAAGGCTTAGGACAAATATAACACCCTGTGTTTTCAGGTCATTTTACGACGTCATTTAATTCACTATTTATTTTTAGTCTCGTACGCGTTTGCTTTTAAATTTTAATCGTTAAGTTAAATCGCGTAAACTAAAAATTATCAATCAACGTAAACGGGCACAAAACAAATTAAAAGTTTACGTCAAGCAAGAAATATATTATTTTTACGAAAATAATAATCAACTTTTTATATTTTACATTTATTGGTCACGTAAAACGTTTACATTTCGCAATAAAATACATTTAGGCATTCACGGAACCACCAAAACTTATCTACGTTTCAACAAATACCCACAATTATTCTCAATATTTAAAAATTATATAATTTAACAATTATATACATACATATCCGGTTATATACATGATCACATACAAAAACAATATCAATTTACTTAGATAATATACCATGTGCTATATTTGAACCTTTTTTCAAAAGTCTTCAACCAACCTTCTTACACAAGTTCTTACAACAAGCAATTTACCATACCAATTCCTTACAAACACCACTCCCCCTCCCTTAATTTCTATGGATTGATTAGATCATGTCCCCTAGATATTTATGCTATATAAGGATGCATCAACTAGACTTCCATTCACTTCCATTTTTACTTAAGCAAAAACTTTACAAAACTCTCTCTTCCCCCCGCCCTAGCCCACGGCTCACTACAAACACCCATAAATAATCCATACAATTTTACTTACCAAGTATTTAAGTATTCTAACATCTTATCTAAGGTATTACAAGAAGGTTTGAAGGCTTAGTTTAGGGTTTAAAAGGGTTAAACAAGAAAGATTCAAGAATAGGGTTTCAAGTGAAATTAGGGTTTTCTTGATTTGGAAGCTTGGGTTTTGTTAATAAGTTAGGGTTTAGATCTTGTTTCACTTCATCATACATCATATTAAGGTTATCTAAAAACCCTAAACTCTTTACATTTGTGATTTTATGTGTATATAATGTCTATGTAGTAAATCACCATCTAGGAAACATATTAACATGTAAAATGGATTTTTACACTTGTTCATGGTTTGATGAACTTTGTCATATGTTATATGGATGTTAAATACATGTTGTAATAGAAGTATAAGTATCATACATGTGTTGGTTTACCTATAAAAAGTATATATAAACTAGTTACTTAAAAAGTGTACTTATTAAAGATCATGAACAAATGATTATGCAGACTTGTTGATCTTGTTATCTTGGACAATATTTGGACAAATCATGGACTAAGGACCTTAAGTATGTAAGACATGTAATATATGGTGTTGTAACGGACTTGTAACAAAGTTACTAAACTAAAAAGTTACAAAAACTAGTTTAAACACATTTTTACAAAAAGATCAAAAGGGGTCAGATTGAATTCGAAAAATAAAGTATTTATTTTATATTTTAATGAAATACTACATGTTACAAGGATCGTAGGCATGTAGAGAACTCGAAATACCGATTTATAACGAAGGAGATACGACATTAGCAAGTTATACGATAATAAACGCTTTTATAAAAGAAATTTTATAAAAACTTATTTCAAACCACTTCTGATATAAATATTGGTTATTTTTCTTAGATATTACATATTTTTAGGATTCCAAAACATTATGAATCATAATTTTTGGATCAATAGCGAAGGAGTTATGAATTTCGCAAGTTTACGATAATTAAAGTTTATAATAATCATTTTATAAACTATGAACAGTAAAAATCACTATTCATCTCAGATACATTTTGAAAAAAATACATTAGTTAGATTAAATTTTAATTACGAAGACGTGCTCGATAGAATCACTAAAATCGAAGCTAAAACAAAAAGATACGACTTTTACAATAACTAAATTTATAAAAATAAAATTTTAAAAGTGTATGAACAGTAAAAATTACTGTTCACCAGTAGGTTGAAAATATGAAAATGTAATATTTTGATACCTTGTCTTAATACGAAAGCGTGGACATAAGAAACGTACGAAACGGACTTAAAACGAGAAAGTTACGCCGTTTTTACTAAAGAGATATTTATAAATGTTTTTACTTTATAAATATGATCTCATAAACACAATTAGATGGTGATATAGCTATATAGAATTATATATGATCTTAGTTATTCAAAGTACTTAGTACTCATACGACATATACTTAATTATGTTGCATTCGGACACTTACATGACACATTTTCTGATATACTTGTTATTCATTCACTCAAGGTGAGTTTATAGCCCCACGTTTTACTTGTTTTGAATATACTTTACAACTTTTGGGGTGAGAACATGCTTGTTACCAACTTCATTTACATGATGTGTTTGAATTTATTACATGTGCATTTACAATTCGTTTTACAAACTGGTCTACACACTCAATTACTTATTTTGGGATGACATACATTGCTTGTTTCACTTTATTTTTGAAAACAAGGACATTACTTTACTTTTACCCAAATGATTACGGATTAGCTTAAGCGGATTGAACTGTTAATTACTCGAAGGGTAAGCGCGAATGTTATGAAATAGATCTATTCGGGTGTGACAGCCCCGTTCGGGTGATTAGCTATCACCGGGCAAACGAACGTTATAGCATTTCGGAGCACAACATTTACACGAACACGAATAATTACGGTGCCTTGAACAAAGTGGCATATATATGAGTCTACGCAGCAGTTTCATGAACTTAGAGTAATCGTAATTATTGTTTTATACACACATGAATATTTACGTTGCCTTGAATAAAGTGGCAATATATACTTTGAACAATGGGGGTCTAACTATACTTCACTTTTTGTGACTATTTGAGGATTGAAATGGTCATGCATACTTTACAACTCTTTGGTTTATAACATTCAAACATATGTTTTTGTGACTATTTGGGGATTGAAATGGTCATGCACACTTTATAACTCTTTAACTTACAACATTCATACATACATTTTGGGGAACACACAAGGATTGAAACAGTAATACATACTTTACAAAACTTTGGTTCAACATTTATACTTAAACAAACCTATGAACTCACCAACTTTATGTTGACACTTTTTAAGCATGTTTTTCTCAGGTGAATTAGATGCTTGGCTTATGTGATGTGCATTGGAGTCTAAATAATTCAAGATTTCTTTTCAAACGACACAGTTAGAGGTCGTTCTCTCATGACTTGAGCAATGGTATTATGAAGTAACGCTCCCGGAAACATATTCCGCTGTGACCCATTTTTAGGGGTGTTACAGATTGGTAATCAGAGCCAAGGTTATAGAGAACTAGGTTGCATTTTACCTAGACTATAACCATTTTACAAACATTGCATCATACAAAAGGGTTTTAACAGGACATACATACACAATATTTGTTTTGGCATAGAGTTGAGCATTACTAGATGCTTACAATGATTCATATACGTGTTCAAATTATAGTACAAATAATAACAAGAGGGTCATACATATATATATATATATAGATATATATATATATATATATATATATATATATATATATATATATATATATATATATATACATAGATGTGTTTACATTCTTTCACACATGCTCTACAATTATTTATATAAGGGTTATTTATATAAATACTGGAACATTTCTTTAGGCAAGGTAGTACTATAAGCTCGTAGGTCCTAAACATCATCAAACATTACTTTACCTTACACGATACCATCATTCATTTATGCCATGAGCGCATATTCATATTTACCATACATCATCTCACAACGCTCTATTTTCGGAGCACGACAAGGATAACTAAACTAATCTTATCTTATTACTCTTTTAACTTTGAAGAACAATGACAACCGTTAATCAAGGGATGAGTGTTGAGGAAATTGAGCAGGTTGTAGCCCAACGAGTGGCTAATGCTATCGAAGCTATTGCTATTTATGAGACAAAAACCAACATGGCCTGCAAGTTAATGAGCCAGACCAAACGACAAGAAGACAATGTAGCAGAGAATGCTAGCAACAAGAGAAAGTGGGAAGGTAACCACAATGGAAGCTAGAGCCAACAAAATAAGGGGCATAAGGTGCCTAGAGCACACACTACTAGGCCAATCATCAAGAAGGAATATGTTGGATCTCTACCTCTGTGCAACCAGTGCAAATTTCACCATAATGAACCGTGCACTGTAAAGTGCGGAAATTGCAAGAAGGTTGGCCACATAACCCGAAATTGTGGAACACCTGCTGCTGCTAGGAATCAACGAACTCGCACCTGTTATGAGTGTGGAAGTCTGAGACACTACAAGAGTGAGTGTCTATTAGTGAAGTTTCAGAACCATGTGGACATGATTCATGGAAGGGTGATGACATCTAAGCCTAAGACAATCAAAGATGCAATTGATTACACCCGAACTAATGGGCAAAAAGATCAGCACTCTTGCTGAACGTCAAGCTGAGAACAAGAGGAAACTTGATAACAACAACCAAGATCAACAACAACCTCCTAAGAAACAAGGTGTAGCTATAGCTGATACCGCTAGGCCTGGTGAAAAGAAGGAGTATGCTGGAACTCTACCGTTGTGCAACAAGTGCAAGTTTCATCACAATGGCCAGTGCACTATAAAGTGCGCAAACTGCAAGAGAGTTGGTCACTTAACCCGAGACTGTAGGAGTCCTGCTACTACTAACAATCAGAGAAACTCACTTGCTATAAATGTGTGAATCAAGGGCATTCATGAGTGATTGCCCGGAGTGAAAGAACCAAAACCTCCCCTCACAAATCCTAACCCACCCATCACTATCATCTCATTCCCTAACCCATTCCACCGTGGCTGAAAGAAGCGATTTCATTGGTTGATGTGACGTATGTGAATGTTTACACTCACATAACTAACACACATACGTCCACATCATTGATCCAGGTGCATACATAATCTAATCCAACGGTTGATATAAAAGATCAATGAGAGAGAAGAGAGCCAAGGGCCAAGATTGAAGCGATAGAAGGATCTAGAGATGGCTAGAGCTCAAGGCTTTGGGTATAAAACCCCCATCATTCCAGCTTCAAAGGAGTAGTGAGTAGTTAATTTTTTTAGTTTATTTTTGTAATAATTTTAATCCAGTTGTTAGTAGTTCTATTTTATTGTAATTTCAATTTTATGTTATTTCGTTTTGAGTTGTAAGAACCCTATTTCAGTTTTAATAAAATAAGTATTTCATCTTAATTTGCATCTTCATTTTAATTCTGTTTAAAAAAGTTTGTGTTTGTCATTGCTGTTATCGTGATCAAGACATTGATACTTATTAGAAATGGATGGTTGAGTGCATCAATGGGGGTTTTAGTAGGCTGAGGGTCAGCTTATAGGATTAGATTAGGTGTTTGTTTTTGAGATTGGGCTTATGTGGATTAAGCCATAAGCTCACAATAAGCTGTTAATGCTTTCCTGTTCTAAGCTGGAAAGACAAGGTACTCTTTATTTGTTTTACATTTTTACTTTTTTCTGTTTCTAAATAAGCTGTTAAGTTGAATTTTAAATAAGTGTTTGGATTTGCTTATTTGAATAAGCTCATTTTATTGAATAGTGAATTTCTGTCAAGTGCCCTTTAAATTTGCTTTGTTAATATAGTTGATAGGTGATTATTAAGCTTTTAGAGCTTATAAGCTTAATAAGCTATTCAAGCTTATTTAAAGTAAGGTTTAGTAGTTAAGTCTTCTAGTCTTATTAAAAATATAATAAGCTGTTTTATAAATAGAAATCTGTTAGTAAGTTTTAGAAGAGTTGCAGGGGCCCTGTTTTAGTACACTTTGAAAGTTTCTGTTAATAAAGCTTTCAACAGTTAGTCCATTGTTAGTTTACACCGTAGTTCCTTGTTAATTACATAGAAAGTCCTTAGTCAGTTTGATTGTTAGTCTAGTTAAGTCCCTAGTCCAGGGACTGTTTCTGCCATTAGTCAAAACTTTGTGTGTTTATTATAATTTTAAATTTACCTACCCCCTCCCACCCTCTACTTCGCAAAATGTTTGCTTTCTTCGGCCCATGTGTTTGGGTGGTTTTAGTTTAAGTTTTATAAAAAAAAATAAGTTTTAATAAATAATTAATTAGGTTTTAGTTTAATTTCTTAAATTAGTTAATAATTATTAGTTTAAAATTAGGGCTTTTTATAAAATCTATATCAGCTGCATATTTTTCTCTTATAAAAAAGAATTTTTATAGAATTTTTAGTTTAAGTTTTATATTTTTAAAAATTAATTTTCAAATTTAGTTTTTTTTGTTAAACATTTAATTTTTAAAAAAACCTTTATGTTTTTTAATAATTTTAATCTTTTTAAATAGAAAAATAGTAATAAAAATGTTTTCTCAACATTTTTAGTAATTTAGGATAATTAGCTTAAAAAGTATTTTTTTTTTTTATTTTATTTTTCTTAATTTTTTATCAATTTAATTTCTATTTTTAGAATTTAATTTAGATTAAATAGTATTTAATTCATAAAAAATCCGAAAAACCTTTAAAAAAATATTTTTCTTTTTCCTAAAATTTTCTTTAGCATTAATTTAGGTTTAGGAATTTAGTTTATATTTTTAAGTTTTAAATTGCATTTGTTTTCTTAAATGTCGCATTTTATTTACTTTCGTAATTAGTTTAATTTAGTTGTTTAATTGTGCCTTTAATTTTAGTAGTATAATTAAATCAAAAATATCTCTTTTCTTATTCAAATCAGGATCCAAACTTAAACGAGGTTTCCATTGCACGAGTCATTGGGGAAACGACCCGGGTGATCATACTTGCCCGGTTTATTATACGTATTCTATATTATATTATATATATTTTTGAGAGTGAATTTTATCAAGGGTAACTTGGTAACTTTCTTAATTACTCTCGGGATTATATTATTTTATATTATATTTTACGTGTATAAACTGCTCAATCAATGACATTTTTTGGCGCCGATGCCAGGGGTTTTTTATTTTTTTTTTATTATTATTTTTTTTATTTTGTGTAAGCGATTCCTTCGTTTTTGTTTTGTCCGATTGGTTTGAAGATCCATGTCGCTCGAAAGTTAAATTTTGTCATAAATCCAAAAAATAAAAAAAATAAAAATAAAAATAAAATAAAATAAAATAAATAAAATATAAAAAAGTAAAAAATATATTTTCCTTTTCTTTTTAGTATAAGTAAAAAAAAAAAAAAAATAGAAAAATCAAAAATATAAAAAAAAAAGATTCTTAATTCAGAAACAATAAAAATCACCAGTTGGTTTAACGAACACCACAAATAATATCATCTATGAGATATTATCATTTCAATTTCCGGGAACTTGCAATTGTTCCAATTCGTAGATCAAAGATTTAACACTTTTGCCTTTTTCCTTTCTTCGAAAAGTTTATTTTCGTACTAATTAAATATAAAAAAATCCAAAAATATTTTTCTTCTTATTTTATTTTTATTTTTCCTTTTCGTTTATAAATATTAGAAAAAAAATTTCTTATTAAAAATATAAAAATCCAAAAATATTTTCTTTCGTATTTTAATTTCTTTATGTATTATTTGAAAAGGCTAAAAATATTCTCCTTTATCCTCTTATTTGTTTAATTCTTATTTTCTTAATCCTCTATATTGTTTAATTCTTATGGCGTCTCATCGTTCAAAATTCCTTTACGCTATCAAAGAGTGTTCGACTTGTGGAAGTTTGTACACTAAAGATTGTTGTTCGATAGGGAGTCTTAATGATAAGATCATTGTTTCCGAATCCGACTCTTCTCCGCGTTGTGCAAGATGTGGAACCCCGGTTGATGGTCCGAGTTGTCGTGGATGTGCATTTTTACGAAAGAAATTCGATGAAGATTTGCTTGCGTATTGTGTTGAAAATGGAATTTTCCAAGACTTTCAAAATACTTCCGAATCATCCGACAACAATACCAACGTTGTTAATGCTCTTCGAGAGCCATGCGTTGTCAATCAAGACCCCGGTGAAAAATCTTCGCAAGAACCTCCACAAATTGACCATAATTGTTGTTATGAGTGCGGTGATTCATTAAATGGAATTTTTTGTCAACAATGCATTTGTGAATCCTGTGGAAAAGGTGCTCATGTCGGTTACAATTGTCCATCAAATGATCCGATCATTTCTGAGCTGGAACCGTGCTACAATCGAAATTTTGATTATTCTCCACATGATTCACAAACTCTTCCACAACAATATCTTTGTTGTGAAAACTGTGGGGGTCCTCATGAGACTTACCAATGTCAGCCGATGAACCAAGAGTATTTTAATTCTCATTCTTCCGGTTTCGACCAATTTCAACCCCCGCAGTTTTCCGATGTTTATCAGACTCCTCCGGTAGCAAGTATGGAAATGCTACATGCTCAAACGGATCTTATAGAAGCTATGCAAAACTTCTTGAAGAAGTATGATCACATACCTCATAATGAAAAGAGCATCAAGTTATTGCTT
The DNA here is from genome assembly GCA_026074375.1 of Tanacetum coccineum. Taxonomy (NCBI): domain Eukaryota; kingdom Viridiplantae; phylum Streptophyta; class Magnoliopsida; order Asterales; family Asteraceae; genus Tanacetum; species Tanacetum coccineum. The sequence goes on from BQNB010007502.1 coordinate 46,006, forward strand.
GCTGAGGAGAAATTTTTGAAGATCAAGCAAGTTGTGGAAGAAGAGCAAACTCAACCTGAGTATTTGCAAGAATTGTTGCAAAGTCTTCTTAAGGATTTACAAATCCTTAATGAAATTCAACCACTCAAGCAAGAAACTTCTAACCAAATCCAGAAAGATCAAGAAGAGAAGAGTATTGCGGAACTGCTTGCTGAGGAGAGACTTCAAAAAGCTAATCAAGTTTTAAATGAAAGTCAATCTCCTCAAGAAATGAGAATCCAAGATTTGGAGATTCAGAAGCAGCAGTGTTTAGAAGAGATAAAAGAATGGATGAATGATTTAGGAATAAGAGAATATCAAAAGGAGGAGATCGATATTGATTATAGAAGGAAATGTGAAGATAAGATTTATGAGCTTAAGGATAAATTCAATGGTCTAAGCATTGAAATTCGGAAAATCATACAAGAAGCAAAAGAGCTTAGAGAGTCTGAAGCTAGAGCTCGAAGTCAGAAGATTATCATTGACGATGATGACGATAATTTGGGATTTTATGCGGTTCATCCGAATACGATTCACACTCCCGTTTCGCAAAACGTAGAGCCTAAGGATTCACTCATAATGGGAGACGGGCATATCAATATACTCCGGAAATGGAGATGATTGGGTTGAGACCATTGTTTCAAAACCCCAAGTGTTCCGTTGACTTTAGTTTGGGGGAGTGTTAATTTTTGGCTTCGTCATCGATGATTCCCTAATACGAGAAGTCCACGAGTAGACTTGCTCATCTTGCTCCGATTTCGCCAGAAATCGTTGAAGTTTGTGTCGATGACGATGATACCGACATCAGATGACGATTATGATGACGATTTTTATGATTGTGTTGATATTGAGGAGGGACGGAGAGAGATTGATTTCGAACATTTCTAGATCGTTGCATTTCTCTTCGGAGAATTAGTCGAAAGTTTTCTTTTAATTATAAAAATTAACGCTTTTAGTCTCTCTCTCTCCTATTCCGATTTCTCCTATTTTTTGCCATCCGTTACTTCCCTCGTTTGATCTTGATCTTTGTCTTTTTTAGTGATGGCGGATGTGCTAGTTGTTTTGGAGGACTCGATTCTACGGGGTTATCGAGTGTGACCGTGACTCGGGAGAGGACCACTACTTCTAATTGATGATTTACCCCCTTGATGACTCGTTCATTCTTCCCAAGTTACGAGTATTTACTTTGATGATGATGCCCGTGATGGATGAAGTTAATGTTTTTGACGAAATTAACACAGTGAACTTTCTTACCGGGTATAGGTGAAAAATGTTGTTTTAGATGAAGAGGAAGATACCTTCACATTTACTATTCGATCATTTTTACCATTTGTCACATATCCTGAGGTTTTACCAGCATCTTACTCCACGGGGAGTGAAGATAAAGTTTTCAAACCGGGTATTCTTAATGTTTTTGACCCACTCCACCCACCCTTAATGGACTTTAATGTTACCAAAGCATTTTTCGGGTTCACATTTTCTCTCTTGAAAATCTTTTCTAAAAAGTTTTTTGAACCGGATAAAAAAATGCTACCGGTATATCTGTCATCTTTAGTTTGGGGAGGTTTCCCCTCTTAGAGATTTCTTAAACCATTGCTATTACACTACCATAATGACCTAGTTTGGGGAAAGAGTCAAGCGAAGGGGACTCTATAATAAACAAGCGCTTCGTGGGAGGCACCCCATGCTTATCCTTTTCATTTTTCTTTCTATTTTCTTTGCTTCCCCAAGGACAAATCAATTCGGGGTCAAGTATAGCTTGTACTTGGTTAACAAAAACTAAGCCGTTTTCGTTTTGAGCTAACAATGTAAAAGATGAGAGGAAGCTTGTTCTCTTTCGTTCTTGTTGGTTGTTTGTGCTTGTTTGTCTAGGTTTTCCGGATTTTGGAAGACTCATGGTTCAAAAATTTGTGGAAGAACAAAGCAATACCCACAAGTTCCATTGATGGTCTCCAATCTTCTCTTCATAAAATGGGAAATCTCTTATCCTTGTCTTTATCGAACTAACATCTATTCTTTTGGCATGTCCTTAGAATTTTTGTTAAAGATTCCTTTTGACCCTTATTTTTAAACTTTGAGGACAAAGTTTCATTTTAGTTTGGGGAAGGATATCTTCGATATTGACTTGCACTTCACGCAACCTTGTTTGAACCTTTTTGAATTACCTTTTTGTGGAAAAGTGAAAATTTTTAAATTTTTGCTTACAAAAGAAGCTCAAAAGAAGCTTAGTTTGGAAAAACACCACTTTTTGGTAGTCCGTTGGTGAGAAATAGGAGTTAATTTTGACTTGACCGGGTGAAAATGCCCTAGCTAGTTCTTTAACCTACCTTTTGTAGGGCCAAGCTTTCACAAAAGCTATGCTTTGGATTTTAAATGTGAAGAAACAAGAATGATGTAGTTAAATATAAGTGTATTTGTTAAGCATGGTTTAGTTGGAAAAACCTAACAGTTATATGAATAATTGTGTCTTTTTACTCCCATAAGCTCTTACACACTTAATATACTGGTCTTTTTAATTTAACTAAGTCACCAATGTCTTTAGAAAATAGTCTTACATTTTGTATTAAGAATCCATTTTTAATTTGTAAGTAAGATTTTTGGTTTCAAATTTATAAGTTTGATTTCCTCAAAAGTGATATTTGTCCTTTCATCAAAAAATATATTATAAAAAGAATGCCAATGAAAGCATTTCTAATGCAAAAGCATTATTTTTCATGCCAATGAAGCATTCGCAAAAATTGAATATTAAAAGTATTATGTAGTTTTTATATCGTTGGCGTATCCATGTTGAGAAGCAAGGACTGGATGGGGTGCAAATAAGGATTTAAAAACAATGTACGTGAATTCAAGGTTCGTAGTCATTCATCAATAGGGAGGGCGCCTAGGTGATGATTGCACTAGGGACTTTGGATTCTAGGCTTTGTAGAAAAGGTGTTGTCGCGAAAACCATAAACGTTAGCAGCGGAGTGGGGTTCGAACTAAGAACACCGGTTGTTGTTGCGAGATCTTTTTGGGAGAAAGGCCTAATAGGGGTTGAAACTAAGAAAACAACATTCCTATTCAAGAAAAAATTTTAAATTATAGTATATGAAAAAAAAAATGTGTTAAGAAATTTCATTTTCTCAAATCAATTATATAAGTTTTGTTTTCAAATCTCTTTTAGCCCTTTGAGTCGAGGTTTATCTATGTTAGTAACATTTGAGCTCACAAGGCATTATTTGTAAAGCCTTAGCATGAATTTCAATATGAAGATAATTGATCTATGGTGAGTTTAAAAAGAGTGCAACATATTTAAATCCATTATAATTTATTCCTGGGAGTGAAAAGTTCACAAGTTATAAGTATAAGAGCTTAATCATTTGGACTTATATTGACAATGATCTTGTTTAATAGCTTTGTTTAGTCTAGTGAAAAGTCAAGGATGACGAATTTTCCTCTTTTGTGCTCTATTAATCGGGAGTAGCCTATTTCAATGAGCCTAAAAGTTGCAAAATTGCAATGATTGCCATTAATGTGTTTCCATGAGATTAAATGTTGAGAAAAAGCTTAAGTTGTTTAAAAAAGGTGATTCATAAAAGGTGAAAACAAGGGCATTTTGGAAACTTGTTAGTTTACAAAGTGTACACTTGATAACATTGCGTGAGGACACGGCAATCCTTTAGTTTGGGGAATTTTGATAATTGCTTAATTGTACATATTAAATACCCGGGATTTTGCCAAATAAAGCCAAGAAAATGCCAAAAGAATAGAAAAGTGTGTGCTTTTGTGTCTAATGTGCAGGAAAGGATTAAAAGGACAAAAAGAAGCAAAAACAGTCAAAAACCGACAAGAAACGGGAAAAGACAAAGACAAGAGTGAAGAGTGAAGAAATCAAAAGCCGGATCAGCCCGATACAGCAAGGAAGGAAGTCAAAGGCCAAAATAATAAAGCCAAGGACTTAAAGTGACAAGTGTTCAAAGTGTAAAGGCCTATTTTGAGTTTTGAAGTTCAAGGGACTTAATTTGAATAAAGTGAAAAGTTTGTTTGAAAAGAGAAAAAAAGAAGAAAGAAAGAACAAGGACCGAACTTGTCATTTTCAAACTTGTTTTATATCTACAAAAGAGCGGGGCAATCACGAGGACTACTATTGCCATTTCCTCAAACCTTTAAACATAAAACGCGGTTCAATTCCTCCCTCTAACTAACTCAACTGTTTTTCCCGCCCTTTTTGCCCACAAACCCATCTCCCTGTAAACCCACCCCCGCTCCTCTATAACACTCAAGCTTGTTCATAAACTTCCTCTTCCCCCCCCCCCCCCCCCCCCCACACATCACTAGCCCACGTGTCAAGCCCTTATTGGCCAGAACACCTCATCACAGTGTCAAACGGCTACAAAGGATTTAAAATGATCAATGGCCAAGATTAAAGGAAGATTCCAAGAAACTCTTTCTCCTTTTTCAATTCTCTATAAATAGAAGTTAGGGGCTCATTTTCAGTTGTGTTTCTTGTTTGAATTTTCGCTTTGTATTTCCTTCAATTTTAAGCAATTTTTCTTTCAAGTCTTTTAAATAGCTTTAAAACACTTGTACTCTCTTACTTTCCTCTTGTACCTTATACATTTGAGTAATCACATTCAGTTTACAAGTTTAATTGTCATTTGTTTTCCATTTTAAGCTCTTTTCACTCAATAAGAGCTCTAAATAAGCTCTTTTGAGCTTATTACTGTTCATAAGCTCAAAATTTAGTTAAAACTTGTTTTCAGTCATTCCTTTACTCATTTTCATCAAGTTTCACTAAGATCATGATAACTTGAGGTGTTTTGTGTTCAATTTTGGAAGCAACAAGGTAATAAGCTTTTAATAGCTTATTGAGCTTAAAGCTCAGGTAATAGAGGCAAGGTGCCATTTAGGATCACCTAGACTCTACTCTTGGATGTCTAGGTGAAGAAGATTCTACAAACTCAGGTTCTACTTGCTACATTTCACTTTAGCATGTATAGTTATTTCACATTTGCTCTTATTCTTCTAAATTTTTGTTTTAAATCCTATTCATTTAGCTTACTTAGCTCAAAGTTGTATTAGCTTTAGTCTGTTTTAGTTTTAAATCAAGTTAGGTTTCACTTTTACTTTCTGTCATAGTAAGTAGTGTAATAAGCCTAAGAGAGAAAGTAGCTTATTGCTTCTAATAAGCTGTAGGTTTTAATGATTCAATAGCTTAAGTAGGTGAGTTTTAGAGTAGGTAGATATAAGGTTTTACCAGCTTTAGTGTTAAAATGGATTGTAAGGGAAAATTAGTTTAGACAGCTAGTTAAAACTAGTGTTTGGTTTAGGCTGTGTTTGACTTAAAAAGTCAACACAATCCTGTCAAAACCTTTTGCTTAGTTGAGTTAGGTTATATCACTAAGTTTAGAACAAGTTTTGAAAATTAGTTAGGAGAATTCAACAGTTTAGAGCTTAAGAATTTCTTATTAACACCAGGGCAGCTTTTAGGTGTTTAGAGGTTTCAATTTTTAGAGATTTAAAGCTTAGTAGTTTTCCATTATGGCAAATATAGGTTTAGCAGTACCTAGTGAGTTGGTTTAGAGGATTAGAACCTCAAAGTTTAGCTTGCATTTTAGTGCCTTGCCAATTGCATCAGCAACAAATTGCATCAGCAACAACCAACAGCAACTTATATTTCATGCTTATTTTCTTCTTGATTACTTAGTCCTTAATTGTAAATTTTGAATCCTTTTATCTAGAATAGTTTTATAACAATAGTATAGCTTATTTCTAAAGTTTTAGTTTCCAAGGATTAGAAATAAGCAAGTTAGCTTATTAGAAAAAGCTTATATCAGTTTAGGTTTAAACTTTCACTTTTTAAGCTCATTTTACTTGTTATTCTTGTTAATACTTTGCCTATTTCTCTCTAGATAATCTCAGTATACATCATAAGCATAAGGTAGCTTCTTTTAGTTTTCATTTTAACCAAGAAATAAGCTAGATATAAGCTAAAATCTAAAAAAGCTCTAAAACCACAAGTTACTGTAACAGGAACAAGAGTTCTATTTTCTAGCTTATCTAGTGAATAAAAGTTCAAGTTGTCTTTGTTAATGTTGTAGAGAATAAGCTCCTTAATAAGTTTGTAGATTTAAGTTTTTGCTGAATCTTATTTTTTAATAAGCCAAAATTAAGCCATAAGCGTAGGGTCTGTTTTGTATTTTTCCCATAGTTCAAGGGCATCCGTTTTCATTAAAGTGTAATTTTCCAAAAGTTAGCCCGCCTACCCTCTACTTTCCTTTCTTACACTTTCTACCCTGTCTTTCTTAGATAAATAAAATAGATTTAATATTTTAGAAATTAGTTTTATAAAATTAGGTTTTTAGTTTTAATCAATCAAATTAGGGTACAATTAGGTAATAAAAATTAGGGCTTTTTGTTTCATTAATTTTCTGCACCATTTAAGTAGTTAAAAACCATTTTTCTATATTTTTCCAGTTAAATTTGTATTTTCTAGAAATTAAAATAGATTTTAGTTAATATCTTTTTCTTAGAAAAATCATAAAAAATAGAAAAATAGTTGAAAAATTAAAATTCTTTTTGTAATAATTTTCTTTTTAAATCTAGTATTTTTGAAAAATAAAAGTAAAATTTTAGTGATAATTTTTAAGAAAAAGTTTATTTTTGTTAATTCATTAATCTTTTAAAATTCATAAAAAATTCAAAAATAGTTAAAAAATTCCAATTCTTTTTCCTAAAATTTTCTTTTTAAATTTGTGATTTTTAGGTATAAAATTTGTTAAAATTCGTGCCTTAGATTTTAAATTTCATTTTTAGCTTGCGTTTTTACGTTTTGTGCATTAAAATTTTGTGCTATTTCATTGTTTTTAGTTTGTGCTATTATATTGGTAGTATAATCAAAAGTTCAAAAAATCCTTTACCATTCTTAACTCGAATCCGAATTATTCCAAATTCTCAATTCACGATTTCGTTGGGACACGACCCGAGGAAAAGTACTTCTCGGATAAAAATATACAAATTGTGTTTTCTTTAGTGAGATTTTTACCTTATATTTCTCTTGTTTGAGAAGTATTTTGGAAAGAAATTTTCACGGGATTAATACTATAAGTATATAAATTTGTTTGCTCTTTGCTACACATCAGCCACATCAAACCATACTAGTTTTCTTTGTCCATTAGGTTTCCTATTAACAAGATCACTGACCAACCAATGCAAACATCCATTTACAAATATACCCTCACCAATTGTGGGATAAGATAGGGTTTGAGGTATTTTATGCCATGACTATTCCCTCTGTCATGCTCTTGGTGCTAGGCTCATCCCTATACATTTCAATAGTTCAGTGGCATTATTGCTCTTTTGAACACAAACACACACCATCTTGTAAGTGTTGGTATACATATCAAACCCTAGTCCGCAAGATTCTTGTTTGTTAAACGACCAAATCTTGATGGGTGGTAACATGTAGCATTCTTTTCTTAAATGGTGTAATATAAGCAAAGTGGTGAGACCCTCATAATAAGCATGGTCTATTGCTGTGAAAACCAGCCCATGGAAAGAGCCTAGAACTATGTTGTCTAACCAAAACCTTAAGGATGAACCCTTCTTGAACTCCATAACCAGGCACTTGCTTATTTCCAAGGAAAGTGTGTCTCTTTTTGAGTCAGTAATACATGGAAACTCGAGTGTGAATGGTAGTTGTAAAGATCAGCTCGAAATTATTTAAATACAATAAGCATGAAATCTTTAACAGCCCGTTTGGTGTGATTGTTTGCAAGGTAAGAATCATTTATTAATTCGTACCATGACTTGTTTACACACTCGAAATAAGCCAAAGATTACACTGGCATTCTTAAGAAAATGTCTTGGATGGTTTCGAGAGGTAAACCAGCCATGTTAACTATATTTGAAGTTAGAGTCGATGGTTAAAGATTGAAGGTAGAAGATATGATTTAGGGTTTTGCTGGATTGTTAAGTGTAACCTAAATGATGTATATTTATAGTAGGAGTTTGGGAAGATTCTCATTTCATCATTTCCTAGCAATTTCAATCAGCTCTCTTTTTAGAAACACATTTTTTCTCTCTGATGACATCAAATAACGTCTATTTTATAGCATCATTTATCCCATGTATTTAACTCATTTTGTATAATTATTGCAAAGAATTGTTACTTAATCGTTTGTATTTGAGAATTGAAGTAATTATGGAGTACTTGGTGAAGTTATGCTAAAAGCCACGTGACAGATCCCTTTTAAATACATATAAATATAAAATTAATATATATAATAAATAGGATAATATCAATAATAGTAGTATAGTAAACCGGAAGTATCGGTTTCTCACTTCGTTATCCACAAAGTTTAAAACCGGACCCGGGTCGTTCTTCCCGACGAGGCGTGAATTTGAAAATCGAGTTTGGTTTGTGGACTATGCATGAATGGTCAAATATTTGATTGGTTGTCTATTTCTACAAATAATATGCAAAAACAAGTAAACGAAACCCTAAAACGAAAGCTATTTAAGTTAAAACCTAAAATGCGAACGTAAAAACGCGACTTAAAAACCTAAATTATCAAATTTTAATCCTAAAGTGATTTTTTAAACTTTTATAAGTCCTAAGTCACTAAAAAGAAAGAATAAAGAAGACTAGACCAAAACGGAAGTGATTTGAGCTTAAAAACACGGAAAATGAGAACGGGATCGAAACCCATTCTTTTAAAAACGAAAATTTAAAATTTAAACCCTACGAATGTAATTTTATTTTTCCTAGGACTAAAATGTTAAAAGTAAAATTTAAAAAGGACTTATATTTTTTTATTTTAATCATTTTTAATGATTTTAAAAACCGTTTTATATGGAAAAATTTGATTAAAAATAGTAAATAAATTGGAAAATCCTGAAAAAAAAATATCAAAAAGTTACTTTAGACTATGGGATTTCAAAGAAAAATGCCAAAACTGACAAGTAGACTTATGCGATAAGCAGTTAAAAAGCAAATAAGACACGGCTTATAATAAAAAAATGGAAATGATGACTGGTTAAATATTAAATGGTGCAAATTTTGGATGGATGAGCTAATGTAGCACAATTGTTAACACACACACTCACTAGTATGCTTACCTGACTAAATGGTCATGGGTTCGAATCCCATGGCCATTTTTTTGGTTTTTTTTTCTTTCTTTTTATTTTTGAAAGTTTCTAACTCGGCTTATATAATTAAGCAACAACAACAACTTTAAAAAAGACAATCATTTTTATTTCTCTACAAATAAGCACAAAAAATAAGCAAAAAAGAACTTGACACTTAGATAATTTTAGCTTTTCAAAAATTTTAAACAAGAAAACAAAGGCTTATATGATAAGCTCAGACTCTACAAATTATAAGACAACAAGATCAGACCTTATTAAGCATATAGAATAGAAAATCAGACAACTTGCAATACAAATAAGCCATGAAAATAAGCAAACACAACAAATACTCTATGCTGAATTTCAGAATGGGAAACATACTCAAAAGGGTTTTTTTGAACAGCTTTTTATGGGGCTTGTTGGATAAGCTGGACCACAAAAATGAACATACACAAACTTTGACCTCCAATCTACAACTAGGAACAAAAATCAAGCCATTTGGAACTCAAATAAGCAGAGAAAAATGCAATTGAAAAAGCTGGGACAGAACTGATGCACACTTAGCAATATTTGGAAAAACTTGACCAAAAACAAAGGACAAAAGGTTGCAGACCCTATGGCCTTAATTTTACTGATTTTAGACTTTAGACATGCATAAAAACAACATTTTAGAGACAATCGCACAGTCAAGCATTTAGAACACATGAACAATTACAATATCACACAGATTCAAACATATGCTCATGAAAACTTGGAAAATGCAAGTTCAACTTAACAAATTGGAAATAAAAAGGTTCAATAACTGATTAAAGATGGCTAAAAGTGACCCAATAACATTTGACTGCTTTGACCCACTTTGAAACACAAACACAGACAATCCAAACACCCCTTTAACTAACTTTCTCAACCCTTTTTTTACTGCAAGCCCAAGATTTAATGAACAAACCCTCACTACCAGATATCAAACAGCTTATAACAACTTAAATAAACAACTAGAAACAATCAATACTATGGCAGAATTAAGAGGAAAAATAAAACTATGCTTAATATTTTTTATTTTTGACTGATTTTTAAGAAAAGTTTGCAAAATGATATTTAAAACTATAACACCTATATATTAAGCACTTAACAACAATAATTAGCAATAATAAGCAGATTCAAACAAGAAAGAAGCACAAATAAGCAGAAAATAAGCTAATAAGCTATAAATAAGTAAAACTTAAAAAGAACACTTACAAGTGGTCTAAGCTTTTTGAGATGATTTATACCCAAAACCCCACTATTTCCAACCTAAGTGCTTCCATAAGCCTCTACAACCCAATAAGCCATCCAAAATGGCTTATTCATCAATAGCTTGCAAAACTGGAAATACCCATTCCCTTCTTAATGAAACAGTGAACTTATAAAAATCTTTTGTAAAAGCTTTGATAAGAAAACCAGTGGTATGAGCTTGTGAGAGCTTATGAGAATGACTTTGTGAACACCTAAAGCTCTACGTGAACAAAACAGGATTTGATAAACAATAAACTGAATTTTTGTTAAACATAAAAAATTTACACGGCTTAAAAATTAAATTACAGAAAAAGCTTAGAAACATTAAGTTAAAAATTTAAAAATAATTACTATTCCACTCTGGTTTAACTCTTCATTTTCTGTCTTCTTTCTCCTTTTATAAGCTGTCCAAGCTTCTTTGCTTTGTGTTTGTTGTGTTTTTGCCGTGAGAGGAACCAAAGACTTAATCTTGACCTTTAATTTTTCTTTGAGCCCAAGTCTTAGAATCACAGCCATTGATTCGTTTTGCCCAATGAGGGTTTGCAAGATTGCCAAGGTGTCTTTGTTGTATGTGGTGTGGGGTTAAAGTTTTGGCAGGTTGTGGTGGTGGGGATCGAGGGTGATGGTGACAGGGTGAGTGAATAGTGCCAAGAATGGGTTTGGCGGGAAAGGTTGAAGACAAACAGTGTTTTGATATTAACAGGTATGGGTTTGGGGAAATGGCAGTTTTGGTCCCTGAAGGTATATACATCTATTGCATGATTCGTCCTTGTTTCCTTCATAGTAGGTCCCTGTAGTTTTGTAAGTGTTGCACCGTTAGTCCTTTTGGACTAACGGTGTAAAGGGATAAATGGTATAAGGGTCTAACAGCTTTTAAGGGGATATAAGGGTTGGGCCAGGTTTGTTTTGTTTTGAATTTGGGCCGTGGGTTTAACATTGGGCTCGTTTGGTTTTAATAAAAGGGTGATGGGCTGGTATATTTTTGGGCCTTAGAATCTTCGTATAAAAACCTTAACTGGCTGACCTCGGCCCATTTAGATAGGTACGTGGCCATTAAGTGTTTCTTCATTTTTGGCATCGAATTTGACTGTTGTCTTCTCGGAGTTGACTTTGACTTAGACTTTTGCTGACTTTGGCTTTGACTTGACTTTTGCTTCACGCTCTTTCTATTCTCGTGCTTGGTTTTGTCATTTTGGCTTTGTTTTTGACTTTTTCTTAGATATCCGTTACCTGCACAATATAAATGCAAAACATATAAATACAAGGTATTTTTGGTACGTTTTTGGTCATTGTAGCTCGTTTTAATGGAAAAAGGTATGTGTAATTAAACGCATATCAAATCCCAACATACTAAAACTATTACGTGTCCTCACCAATGCCACAAGCAGCACTTAATAACTAAGTATCTCGATCCCCTCGATTACAACCTCGAAAAGTAGCTAGTGTTCATCGAGGTGAGTAAATTAAAAGAATCATGAGTTTAGAGAAGCCCCATTTTTACCATTATTGAAGATATACGCTCATTACCACTAATATTTGAGTTTTTCTCTTTTTCTCATTTTTTTATTATTATTTTTTTTATTTTAGCAACTAACTAATTTGACTTTCGTTATTTTCATAACCGTTAGGGATCATAAAACAAGATGCATTTCGATCCAAAAATGCCCCCAAAATAGATATTCACGTTATCGACTTTTTACTCGCTTTAAAACAAGCTTAAAATCGAAATCAAAGTTAAATATCAGTTATAGATGCTACACTTACTCATATTTTCAACTTGTGAATTTTTACTCCGACAATTATTATCTCGTAGGTAATGTGCTATTTTGATTTCAAACGTGGATCATCGTTTTGCAAAATTCTATATTTTCATTGTTCCACTAGAGATAATGAGTTTGAAGGCGAGATCATCCCATGTAGCGACTTTCGTCTTGGCACATCCCAACCTTGCGGCTAAGTGACCAGGCTTTTGACACCCCACAAGATAGGTAATTGGGACTCAGGACCTTAGGTTTAAAAAACCCTCAGTTTCCGTTTCACATAGCTTATTTAAAAACTTAAAATTAAAATAGTCTAAGTTCATAAAATATTTAAATTTAACAAAAAGAGATCTATTTATTAATTCACACTTAATATTAAACATAACATTTATGCAATTGTAACCCTCGACCTTTTAGAAGGCTGCAACATCGGTTGTGAGCCGGCAAGATGCAGCAAACTTTTATCAGTCTCGGATTTTTATTCTTACTATGGGCTTTCTTTAGAAGGCTGTAACATCGGTTGTGAGCCGGCAAGATGCAACAAACTTTTATCAGCCCACAGTTTATTATTCATTATATTTTTCATTTTTCATCATATTTTTCAATAATTAAAAAAAAAACTTTATTTCACGATATAGAGAAGACTTCTTTTTGAAAAATTTAAGTATAAATTTGAACTAAGACTAAAATTATTGCTATCAACTACATAAAAATTGTTGATTTAAGTTTAATTTCCAAAAATAGCACGTATTATTAGTCCGGTTAGGAGCTTATGGGAGAAAAAGCCACAAATTACACACATGAGCTTGTAAGATTTCTAAATAATCCTTGTTTAGCATCCGACTCATACTTAATTCTATCATTTTTCGTTCTTCGCGAAGATTCGCGAACGCTTAGTCTAAAAGTTAAGGAACAAGCTAGAGCTCAACACGCTCGATCGAGTCAAAATTTATTCTTATTCTACCCAGCAGGAAAGTCAAAATTATGACAAAACACTTATTTTATTTTTGAAATTTTTTTATTTTTTTTATTTTTTTTGGTATTTTTGTGGTAAAAACGGGATTACGCGAAAACAACGACTGCAGGCACAATCAAATCGAAGATCCCCCCATACTAGAATTAAACATTGTCCTCAATGTTTTAAGAAGGGTCTCTACGCAAATCCTAAGCCGTTTATTAAGTATGCTTAAAGATAAACGTTAGTCGATAAGATTTGGATATCGGATTCCCAAAATGTAAGCTGAGAGTTATGAGCTCATGTGAATGAAGGACAAACACGCAGCTACGAGAGTCATAACAATCCAGGAAAATCCTGGACAATAAACCACAAAACACAAAATACAAGATATGGAAGAGGCGAGCCTCCCACAATAAAAAACACTTATTCATTACTACATAATATAACTACGGATAAACATGGGGTGCCTCCCACGAAGCGCTTATTTTTGTTAACCGAGTCTTGAGCCTGACTCGACCCCGAATTCATTGGTCCATGGGGAAGCAAGTGGAAGATAAAATCTCCATCGGACTTTCATTCAAGTGGTTTGGATAAACATTGAATTTCATAAAAGTTCCACTCCGATGAGATATACCCGGCTTAAAAGAATGATAACGGGATGTTCGGGCGTCAAAAAATGGGTATTTTATTCCCATAAGAGTGAAGGATATGGTGGAGTAACGGGATAATGAGATAAGCAGGAAATTATCCATACAATCATATGCCAAGTGAGGAGACTTGGTCATCCTTGATGGTAAAATTACATTTGTCATAGAAAGATCGTTCTCTACGAATCCAGAGTCAACATACTAGTCAACTCACCCGGATCGGGCATCCTCTTAAATAGATTACAATCTACTCCGGTGGGATCTGTTGTTGAGCAAGTTTCCTTTGGCGAATCCTCATGATAAAAGTTACTTCCTATCGGCAAGAGGAAACGGATTTATCGAAAGATCAAAGATGAACAAACCATATTGAGAAAAATCAGCATGAGTAGTGGTACTGCCACTACTCTTCTCTTCAATATGATCGTCATCGATATAGAAAGCTTCATAATCCGGAAGAGAATAATCAGAAAGAGTAGTGGTATTGTCACTACTATTCTCTTCCAAATCAAAGCAGAAAGTTTCAGATTCGGTTTAAAGAAATTATCAAGGTTTAGTCTCCTCAAGAAAAAGGTTAAAAGATGTGGAGGAAGTCTGGTCACAAAATCAAAAGATGGAGTAATATTATCTTTTAATGCTTCGATGTTAGCAATAAGAAGATTGACATTTAACAATTTTTCACGAAGAATATCGTCTTTGATTGTTAGAAGAATATCATCGTCAATCCCTCTAACTTCGGGGTATAACATCTCAAACCACCTTCTAAGACTGACAATTCTGCATCGGGAGGTGATGATCGAAATATTCGATATCATCACATTGGGAGATTCATCAATCACTCGAAGTAGATTCATCGTTGACAATTGATGACAATCGTAGAGTGTTCTTTGAAGCTTCAAGAGGGGTAGGGATTGTTACAATGAGGCATGTCACACACACTGTCGGATACTTACAGACTCACTTGGGACGGGACAGGTTCTCAACACCTAGACTTTATTACTTTGTTGGGATTCTGTTGCAGGAATAGCGTCAATGCTCATCCTCCATTATGAGAGAGTCAACGGGCTCCTTGGTTGATAAAACGGGTGTGATTGCAATGGTATAGTCCTCGTCATCATCATAGCAAATGGGAATCTTCCAATATCGATCTTTAGCTGCTTGATCTTCCGCAATTCGCCTATCTTCTTCCTTCTTTTGCATATATTGACCAACCATATCACATATGGATGTCATTTGCTCCATAAGCTTATTTTGAGAATTTAGAAGCTCATTTTGAGCATTGAAGATTGGATGATTGACGGTATATTGTGGGGGTTGAGTTTGGTCAAAACCAGAATAATTAGAATCATAACACGGATTAGGTTCGTAATAATTCATCGGTTGGACATTGGAATAGTCTCGGAGGCACTCCCACTATATTCGCAACAAGGATATTATTGTGAAACTCGGTGAAGTTTGTGGAAAATAATCAAAGTTTTGATTGGAACACGGGTCCTGATTGTAGACAAACGGGACTTGAGGTGGACAATCATAGCCATGATGGGCATCGTTCCCACATAACTCACAAGAGTATGGCACGTATTGGGGTTGTGGAGGGTGGTTTGCAAAACTTGGAGAATCGTTAGAAGAGTACGGAGTTGAAAAATTGATTGGTGTTCCATTTCCAACAGTACAATAAAAACAAACTCATCCATCCTTCAATTACAACCAACTATTGTTGGCATGTACCCAAAGGACACTTGTTGTTGCAAATTTTGCAAATATTTGTAGGGATTCTCATTCAAGGTTTTGATTGTCAGCATGGTTTGAGATAGACGATAATCAGAATTTGCACGGTGGAACAATTGTAAAATAATTGTAGCACCTTTCCCACAAGACTTACAAGTACATCGTTGACAAAAGATATCGTCTAACGAATCACCACACTCGTAACAACAATTGTGGTCAATATGTGGAGGACTTTGCGAGGAATTTTTACCGGGGTCTTGATTGAAGACGAATGGCTCTTGAGGTGCACTAACAATGTTAGTATCATCATTGGATGACTCGAAAGTGTTTAGAATTTCATTTTTATCATGAATTGTAAACCAACCTTCATTCAAACACTTTTGCACAAAAGCAAAAGGTCGACAATATAGACCATCAACCGGGTCTCCACAAGTTGCACAATTCTGAAGGGGTCATTCACGAATGATCTTGTCAACGAGACCCCCTTTAGAACAACAATAGTCTGTAGTGTACAAAGCTCCACAAGACGAGCATTCTTTAATCGCGTAAAGGGGATTTAAACGATAGTCGAATGACGCCATAAGAATTAAACAATATAGAGGGTTAAGAAAAGAATTAAATGGATAAGAAGAAAAAGAAGATTATTTTTGGGTTTTTAGGTTTTTTAAACAATTCATTTTATTAAAGGACAAAATGAGATAAGACAACTTAAACCAGTTAATCAACAAGCTTCACGGTAACTCTTTAAAGAGAAAAACGCATAAAGGAGCGGAGGAGTAGGAAAGCGCGAAGCTATTAAAAACCTTTCTCCTTTAGGGTCGTAGTTCCTCAGAACAACCCGCCTTATACCCCTCTTAGAGTTTGTTTATCTTTAAAAGGTGAACCGTACCTCGCAAGAGACACAAAAGGTAAGTTTTTGATCTTTGGTTCAGGAACTTATTAATGATAATACTTCAGTTGAAAGTATTATATTGATGATGAATTATTTATCTTTATTTAGGACAATGTTTTTATTTTTTTGATTTTCTTGTTTTTATATATTAAAAAAATAAAATGAAAAATATTTTTATATTTTTATATTTTTATAAAAATAAGAAGAAAATATTCACAAACGAGAATGATAACTTCACGAGGAAGGGTCTTCTAAGGCACAAAAAACATCAACTCGATGATCGTACACGCCTCTCGGGCAACGACGCCATTTTGATAATGTACCTTTTTATGGGTAATTATAATCTATATATAGTATACGTATTCTGAAAGATTCAAAGAAATTACTTTTGACCAAAGATCAAGTTGGTGCAATTCGGTGAAACCATGATGAGGACAAGCACGAAGGAGATCTTTGTATCGGTCCCACGCCTCATGAAAAACGATCATCATTCGTTGTTTGAATTAGATATTCATTCGAAGGTTTTTCGTTCTTGAGGAGGGGAAAGAATTCGTTGATGAATTTGGACACAAGATCTTCCCAAGTGAGAATAGAACGAGGGGGTTCTTTTTCAAGCCAATGACAGGCTGGCCCCGCAAGAGAGAAAGGAAAAAGCATAAGCTTAATCGCTGAGTTCGGCACATCCTTGTATTTGATTGTGGAGGTTATTTTGTTGAACCAACGGATGTGGTCATGAGGATTGTCTTTCTCGAGTTTGAAGAATTGGTCCGAAGTCATCATAATAATGAGACTATGCTTGAGGCTGGATAGGCTAGCAAGAATTGGTGGGATGGACCCACGAAGTTTGCCTCTGCATAACCCCTCGGGTCGGTGTGCACGGTGCATTCCGTCATAGTACGTTGATCAACCAATTTACTCTAGGGAGATTCTTTCAAGAGGAACGATTCGGACTCTTTGATTAGAATGTTACGATATACGAGTTTTTCGGGTTTGAAGTGGTTTGGATTAGAAGAAGAATTACCAACGAGATTAGAAGAAGAATGAGTGCGCATGCACTAAAAAGATTAAAAGAAAAATATTTTTGGTTTTTCAATTGATTTCACAATTTATTTTAATGGACAAGACGAGATCGAATAACTTAAACCAATAATCGACAAGCTTCATGGTAGCTCTTTAAAAGAAAAACGCACAAAGGAACGGAGGAGTAGGAAGCGCAAAGACACCACCTAATAAACCCAAAAAACAACTTATTAAAAAACCTTCTCCTTTAGGTCGTAGTTCCTCAGAACAACCCTTTTTATACCCCTCTTATAGTTTGTTAAACTTTTAAAGGTGAGCCGTACGTCGCAAGTGACACAAAGGCAAGTTTTGAATCTTTTGTTCGGGAACTTATTATGATAATACTCACGATGCAAGCATTATATTGATGATTTTTATTTCTTGATTAAGGACAACTTTTTTATGTTTTTGATTTTTTTTATTTTTTTTAAATTTTATTCTATACTAATACTAATAAAAAAAAATGAAAAATATTTTTGTATTTTTGTATTTAAAATAAGAAAATATTCACAAACGGGAGAAATGATATCTTCACGAAGGGACGAGTCTTAAAAAAACTAATCTTCAAACGAAACGATAATCGATTACACCTCCCCGACAACGGCGCCAAAAATTGATATAACCTTTAAAACTAGCTTTTTTGTATATATAAATTATAATAAATATATAAGGATAATTTCAAGATTATAATTCAATTATAATAAGTAAGTATTCCGAAAGACTCTTAGAAGTTCCTTTTATCCAAAGACGTTTGTGATCGCGTAATTTGAATGGTTAAGAATTTTTGGAATTGGTTTTCTAATTTCTACTATTAAAATGCAAAAACGAATAAGGAAAACCTAAAAACGAAAGTAAACGAGTGATTAAACCCTAAAAACAAGAACGGGGTCGAAACCCGTTCTTTGAAAAACAAAATTTTGAAATTTAAACCTTACGGATGCAAAATTAATTTTCCTAGGACCTAAATGATAAAAGAAAATTTTCTAAAAAAGAATTTTATTTTTTTGACTTTTTAGTAATTTTAAATGAATTAAAAACTGTTTTAAAAAGAAAAATTAATTAAAAATAGTAAACAATTTTGGAAAAACATGAAAAAATTACAAAAAGTAGATTAAAGTGTGCTGGATCTAAGAAAATTAAAATGGTGGTGCCATCTTATCTAGATAAGCCAGAAATAAGCCAAAAGGGCTTAATAGCTTAAATGAACAAAGTGTGTATAAAACTAAAGTAAGGTGGACTAGTAGATGTTTCATCCTTGGTAGCTAAGAAAAATACCCAACTAAATCTGCTGAAATCATCAGTCACAACCAAGCAGTACCTTTTCTTGTTAATACTTTCTACAGAGACAGGTCCAAATAAGTCCATATGAAGTAATTCTAGGGGCTTTCTGATGATTCTTTCTAACTTGGCCTTACAGGAGGCCTTGTGTTGCTTACCCTTCTTGCAGGCAACACAAGTGTGGTCATTCACAAAAACTTTTGAAGGTAAACCTCTAACTAGGTGACCTTTAACAAGTTTGTTTATATTTTTGAAATTCACATGACCTAATCTCCTGTGCCATAATTTAGACTCATCTGCTGTTGCATTTGCATATAAACAAGTTATACCTCCAGAAGGAACAATGTTCTTTAAATCTAAGTTGTACAGATCATCCTTTCTAGGAGCTTTAAGTACAACTTGACTTTCATCAAGAAGCTTAAAGCTAGGAGACAAGATAAGGCATTCAGACTCAGTAAAAAGGACACTATTTTTCTTGTCACACATTTGTGAGATAGAGAAAAGGTTAAACTTAAGTTCATCTACAAAATAAACATCATCAAAGTCTAAATTAGCAGTTTTGATTTTACCTTTACCCGTTATTTTACCTCCTTTGAGATCACTTCCAAAAGCCATAAAGCCTCCATTGAAATCTTTATAGTCTAAAAGATAAGCTTTGTTGCCGGTCATATGGCTAGAGCAACCACTATCCACCATCGCATGATCCTGTAACAAGATCTCTAGATTTCCCTGCACAAAAAGTAAGAGAATTAGTATCTCTTATGGATCCAAGTCATTACAGACTTGGAAATCCCTTTTGGGTCAACATACTCAACCTTCTTGAGCATGAATGATCCACTGTCTTTGGACACATGATCCAGGTAATTTCCCTTAGGCCACCAAACCCATCTTGAATTTTTAAAGTCAGTATCCAGCTTACCCTTACCAGTATTAACTACTGCTCTTTTCCCAGCAGTAGTCATATTTTTATCCCTAAAAGTTTTAACATCATGTTTTAAGTCTTTGGGTTTAAAGGCTGGTTTTTTGTAGTAAAACCTTTTGATAGGTGAACATGAGCCTCTTGGTCTTACATTGTCCATTCATGGGTAAATGGGTCTAGAAGCATAAACTGGCCTAACAGTACTAATACTTGGCCTAGTAGTACAAACAGGCCTAGCAGTACTAATACTTGGCTTAGCAGTACTAATACTTGGCCTAGCAGTACAAACAGGCCTAGCAGTACTAATACTTGGCCTAGCAGTACTAATACTTGGTCTAGCAGTATAAACAGGCCTAGCAGTAATAACAAAAAAGCAGTAATAACAAATCATGTTTTTGTTAGTACTCCTAATGGGACAAAAGTCTTACTTAAATGTGGGTATTTTGAAAAGTGTTGATGATTAACCCTTTTGGTATTATCCCATACTGGTTTGCCCTCCCTTTGACCAGTATTAACCACATTTTTTAGCTTAGGCTCTTGACTCTTTTTGTCATGGAAATTACAGTCTTTGATCAAATGGTTAGTACTTTTACAAACATAACAAGCTTTTACTTTCTTAAAACTAATTCCTTATTTCTTAGAAGTTTGACCACTTTTATCATCTCTAGTCTTAACTGTTTGAGTCTCAGGTCTAACTGTTTGCATTTCATACCCTTCTTCCTCATCATCTGAGTTTTAATCCTCAATGATAACACTATCTCTGTTAATCTTAGGATTAGACACAACTGACTCACTGACTGACTTAGGCTTTTCAATATTTACATCATTTGTTTTACCTGCAGTCTCACTTGTTTTAGTATTAATCTCAGTTGTTTGTGACTCAATGATTTTATTCCTAATGGCATATTCATCTAACCCTGTAAATGATATGTCAGCTCTTGGGGTTAAGAAGTTCCCTGTTATAGGAGGGGGAACAGCTTTATACCCATCTGCTTTAGAAGACATATCATTAGCTAGTGTGGACTCTTCATCACTAGATCTGCCATCAAAAACACTAAAACTATTCTCACTATCAGTTTCATGATTGCTACTTAATTCATTCAATTGTGTGCTATATCCTAAACCAGTTTTATCTCTAGCACTCATTTGACTGTTAAGTATTTCATCAAGATTCTTGGATGATTCTTCCCATTTTGCAATCTTATCTTTTAACTCATCTCTTTCCTTAACAACTTTCTCTAATTCCAGATTTAAGTTGTTAATTTTTATTTCTCTACATTTAAGCTCATAGTTTTGAAATTCATATTTCTCACCCCAAGCCAATTCATTCTTTTCATGTCCAAGAATCCTAGATTCTAGTGACTCTAAGGCTATCTCATAACCCCTGATTTCTAGTTTTGCTTTGTTATGTTTTTCTCTTTCAGTATCATAGTTCTTTTGAAGAGTTTTAAATGATTCAAGACATTGTTTAGAACATTTTTGTACCTCACTGTCAGAAGAACTTGATGAGCTTGAAGAGGAGATTGCCATCAAAGCATAGTTGACTGGTTCTACTTCAAAATCATTGCTCCAGTCATAGCCTCCTAGACCATCTTGAGCCACCAGTGCCTGTGATGAAGATTCATTTGTTGGTGCATTGCTCCTGCCATTGTCACCATAAGATCTTCTCCCTTGATTCCTTCCAGATCTGCATTCTCTAGCAAAGTGCCCTTTTCTGTGACAGTTGTAGCACTCAATCTTTGACTTATCAAGAGAAACATGTCATTTTTCTTTGAAGTCCAAATTCCTTCCTGTCCTCTGAATGAACTTCTTTACTCTGTTAGTCAACATAGCCACCTTCCATCAAAGATCCAATTCATCCAAGTCATCTCCATCCATCTGCTAAAAATCCTCATTCTTAAGTTGAGGACTGGTTATTGGTTGTGCAAGGAAGGAGTAAGCTACATCATGAGCACATGGAGTAGATAGAACTTGATTAATTCCACCAGCAGTAAAATACCCCCCTTTTTCCCCCCCCCCCCCCCCATTAGGTAAAAAAAAAAATAAAAAAAAAACCGCCATTATTTCTCAGATAGAGAAAAGCCAAATTCTGAGAAGTAAGTTGGAACCTGAAAGACCGTTCAACTCATTTTCATACACCCAAAAGATTTGTTGGTAAAGGTCATCAATAACAATCTCATCATGTCTGGCTTATTTCTCATGACGAGAGCAATCTGATTCCATGAAGAAGGAAGACTTCTAAGGAACTTTTGGTTGATATCTTCCTTTGATATTGGAGCACCAAGACCTCTAAATTAACTATCAACTTTTGGAACCTATCAAAAGCTTTTGTCTAAGCTATCATTTTGATGCATGTAGAAAAATTTTCAACTGATTGTTTTAAACATTTTTTCTGCATCTTCTTGGATTCTACATTACCACCAAACCTTGATTTGATTGCCTCCCAGAGTGATTTAGCATCAGCAACATTGTGAAACTTGAGGAGGTATTCATCAGGTATTGCTAAAAGCAAGATGCTTTTAACTCTTTCCTGATTTCTTCTAGCAGCCAGTTGTTTGGCAGTCTTAGGAGCAGGAGGAGCAGAAGTTTCTCCAGTTGTTGGTGCAGGCTCTTCTTCTAAATCTCCATTGACAATAACATCCCATAGATTATGGTCTGTATGACAGATATATTGGCGCATTCTCATGCTCCATATATCATACTCTCCCTTCCTGATGATAGGGATCTTCATTGCAGTGATTGTGGGTGGAGGAATGTCTTGTTCTGCCATCTTACAGTTGAGTTCTTCTTAATCAGAGTTTCCACACAAGCTCTGATACCACTTGTTGGATCGATTAACTGAATAGATCTAAACCTTCAGCTTGCAAAGAGTTTGCTCCTTTAGATAATTCTAAAGCAACAATATTGAAACACTGAGTGAACACTATTGATTATGCGGAATCTAATCAATAATGCTAAGAAGAACAATAATAAATACCACAAAAGAACTTTTATATTAAACTTTGAATCTGCCTAGGTTACAGATTACAAACTATGATTACTATTCGATCTCTATGATCTTGTGTAGAACTATATCTACTAACTATGCCTAGGGTTCCTTTTATAGACTATGGAAAACCCTAATGGGCTTTACAAAGCGCGTATAAAGATAATGCATTTCCTTTCCTAAGATATCTCATGCATATCTTTAACTCTAACTAATTTTTGCGTAAGCAGACTTAACTATTACATAAGCAGTATTAACTTTTTAACACTACCAGTACTAACTATGATAAACCTTCTACCAGTACTAACTATGATACTGGCAGAACTAACTATAATACTAACAGAATTAAGTCTGTTATACAAAATTCCTAACAGTTTTGATATAAAAGACTTAATGGGCGTTTGCCCTGTTTTTGTTAAGTGTTTGCATCGTTAGTCCTTTTGGACTAACAATGTTAGTCCTTAAGGACTAACGACATAAACGTTAAGGGTGTTGTGGGCTTAACGATAGTTAAATGTGTTTGGGCCAGGTTAACTGTTTTGGGCCAGGATTTTAAATAAAAGGGAATTGGGCTTTTTTTAGTTTATAAATAAGTATATTGGGTTGATCTGGCCCATTAAGTGGGGAACTGGTTGACCCAATAAGATACTTATGCCTTCGGCTTCGGTTTCATCTTTGACTTGTTGACTTTGACTGTTGACTTTGACAGTTGACTTTTTCACGCTCTTTTCATTCCCGTGCTCGATTTTGTCCGTTTTGGCTTAATTTTTGTCCTTTAGTGAATATTCGTTACCTGCACAATCATAAATCACAAAACACACAAATACAATATATTTTTGGTATATTTTTGTCATTTTAGGGACGTTTTTATAGGCAAAAGGTATTTGTAATTAAACACATACCAAAATCCCCCATACTAAGATATTGTTGTGTCCTCACGCAATGCCATAAGTAAACACTTTAGAAAACCAAGAATCTCAATCCCCCTCGACTAATTACCTCGAAAAGTAGCTAAGTGTTCATCGAGGGGAATTAAGGAATCAATAGTTTTGAAAAGCTCTGTTTTTACTATTTTTCAATATTTACACTTATTACCACACATATTTTTGTATTTTTCCTTTTTCTCATTTTTTTGTACTTTTCTTTTTAAGCAACTAACTAACAAGTTTAACTTTCATTCTTTCATAACTTTAAGGGTCATAGAACAAGACGCACTTTAATCCTAAAATGCTCAAAAAGATAAATTCATCGTCCTCGACTTTTCACTTGTCCCAAACCAAGCTTAAAAATGAAAACACCGTTAAATATAAGTTAAGATGCTAACACTACTCATACTTGTAACTTGTGAACTTTTCACTCCCGATAATTATTATATATTAGGTGAATGTGCCATTTCAAATTTCAACCATGGATCAACTTTTTACAAAATTTATATGCTTCATGTTCCACCCGAGAATAATGAGATTGAAGGCGAGATCATCCCATGTAGCGACTTTCGTCTTGGTACATCCCAACCTTGCGGCTAAGTGACCAGGCTTTTGACACCCCACAAAGACTAGAATCGAGACTCACGGACCTTCGGTTTCAAAAACTCTTAGGTTTCCCTTTTATACATAGCTTATTTAGAAAAATCACAACTTAAAATACTCTTAGTTCGAAAGCATATTTAAATTTAAGAAAAAGAGATTTCCCTATATTTATTAAATCACATTTATTACACTTAACATTAACATAACCATGATGCAATTGAAATCCTCGACCTTTTTTAAGGCTGCAACATCGGTTGTGAGCTGGCAAGATGCATCAAACTTTTATCAGTCTTGGATTATTATTCTTGCTATGGGCTTTCTTTTGAATACTGCCACATCGGTTGTGAGCCGGCAAGAGGCAGTAAACTTTTATTAGCCCACAGTTTATATTATTACCTTATTCGTCATCATTTTTTATTAAACTTTATACCACGATATATAGAGAAGACTTCTTTTTGGAAAATTTAAGTATAAATTTGGACTAAGACAAAAATGTTATTGACTACTTTTCAAAAATTGTTGATTTGAGTTTACTTTTCAAAAATAGCACGTATTATTAGTCCGGTTAGGAGCTTATGGGAGAAAAAGCCACAAATTACACTTATGAGCTTGTAATATTTCCAAATAATCCTTGTTTAGCATCCAACTCATACTTAACTCTATCATTTTTCGTTCTTGCAAATTTATAATCTTTAGTGAAAAGATCCGCGAATGCTTAGTCTAATTGTTAAGGAACAAGCTAGAGCTCAACACGCTCGATTGAGTTAAAATTTATTCTTATTCTACCCAGCAGGAAAGTCAAAATTGTGACAAAACCCTTTATTTTATTTTTGAAAATTTTTAAATTTATTTATTTTTTTGGTATTTTGGTGGTAAAAACAGGATTACGTGAAAACAACGGCTGCATGCACAATCAAATCGATAGATCCCCCATACTAGAACTGAACATTTCCTTTAATGTTTTAAGAAGGGTCTCTACGGGGATCTATCGATTTGATTGTGCTTGCAGCCGTTGTTTTCATGTAATCCCGTTTTTACCACCAAAATACCAAAAAAATGAAAAAATTTTAAAAAATTTCAAAAATAAAATAAGTGTTTTGTCATAATTTTGACTTTCCTGCTGGGTAGAATAAGAATAAATTTTGACTCGATCGAGCGTGTTGAGCTCTAGTTAGACTAAGCATTCGCGGATCTTTGCGAAGAACGAAAAATGATAGAGTTAAGTATGAGTTGGATGCTAAACAAGGATTATTTGGAAATCTTACAAGCTCATAAGTGTAATTTGTGGTTTTTTTCTCACTCATAAGCCCTAACCCTGACTAATAATACGTCTATTTTTTAAAATTAAACTAAATCAATATTTTTGGAATGTATCAATAACATGTTTTTGTCCTTAATTCAAAGTTTATACTTTAATTTTCCCAAAAGAAACTTTCTTTATATATCGTGGTAAAAAGTTTAATAAAAAAAATTATAATAAAAAATATGATGATAAATAAGGTAAACTGTGGGCTGATAAAAGTTTACTGCCTCTTGCCGGCTCACAACCGATGTGGCAGTCTTCAAAAGAAGCCCCATAGTAGGAAAAATGAGAATCCGAGACTGATAAAAGTTTGCTGCATCTTGCCGGCTCACAACCGATGTTGCAGCCTTCAAAAAGGTCAAGGATTTCAATTGTATCATGGTTATGTTAATGTTAAGTGCAATAAATGTGATTTAATAAATAGGGAAAATCTCTTTTTCTTAAATTTAAATATGCTTTCGAACTAAGACTATTTCATTTAACTAAGCTATGATAAACGGAAACCTAAGAGTTATTGAACAGAAGGTACGTGAGTCTCGATACTAGTCTCTGTGGGGTATCAAAAGCCTGGTCACTTAGCCGCAAGGTTGGGATGTGCCGAGACGAAAGTCGCTACATGGGATGATCTCGCCTTCAAACTTATTATTCTCAGGTGGAACTTGAAGCATAGAATTTTGCAAAACGTTGATCCATGTTAAATTCAAAATGGCACATTCCCAATAATAATAATTGTCGGAGTGAAAAGTACACAAGTTATAAAAATGAAGTGAGCGTTACATCGAACTTAGAATTTAACGGTGATTTCGTTTTAAGCTTGGTTTGGGACAAGTGAAAAGTCAGAGATGATGAATTTATCTTTTTGGGCATTTTAAGATTAAAATGCGTCTTGTTCGATGACCCTAACGGTTAATAACGAAAGTCAAACATGTTAGTTAGTTGCTTAAAAAGAAAAGTACAAAAAAATAAGAAAAAGGAAAAATACAAAAATATGTGAGGTAATAAGTTTATATCTATAAAAATGGTAAAAATGGGGCTTTTCAA
>BQNB010007502.1:80000-93337 GCA_026074375.1 Tanacetum coccineum
TATTTTAGTGCTTGATTTTAGGATTTGGTGGGTTTTGTATGTGTTTCGTCGCTGCAGGTTTTAGGAGAAGGGGGTGTTTGTTTTTTTGTTTAACAAAAAGAGGGATGCAGACATATCGTTCATCTGGTGGCGGTCCAATATCGATATAGGGGCCGCCCTTAATATGGGGGCCGCCCTCAACCGAGGTTTTTGACTTGGTTTTTGACAAAAACAAATTACTAAAGGAGAGACGTTTTAATTTGCATTTCGTGAATTAAAAATGCTTAAAGTACTTCGGATGAAGTAATTAAGTTGTCTCGACACGGAGTGGAACACGGACTAGAATCAAGACAAAAGAAAAGATGAACGATTTTATGGAATTGTTCCATCATTCCTAAACCAGATGTAGATAGTTTTAAACGATTCACGTTAAGGGTTAGTGAGAATATCGGCAATATTGTCAACGGAAGAAACTTTTTTGATAGAAATATGTCCTTTCTGGACATTATCATGAAGAAAGTGGTGACAAATTTCGATGTGTTTAATTCGCGAGTGTTGCACCGGGTTTTTGCTAAGGTCAACTGCGCCTTATGTCACACAATAATCGGGACGTCATCGAGTCGAATTGTCATAGTCGATAATGAAACCTTGTTTTGCATCATAGTACTTGTGACATGCCATTCTGCGCTTACGTATTCGGCTTCGGTAGTGATCATAGCAAGAGCGATTGTTTTTTCGAGAACGCAAGAAGTTAAACACATACCACGAACGACAAATACCGCTAGTGCATTATCGTTTCCACATAAATCTCCTGCATGATCAGAGTCGGAATATACTACGTTTTCTATGCGATCCCTGTAGATACCATAATCCTAAGTTCGTAGTCTTTAAAGTATAAAAAGATACGTTTAACCGCTTAAGATAAACAAAAAAACATAAAACAAAAAAAAAAAAAATAAAAAAAAATAAAAAAAAAAAAAAAAAAAAAAAAAAAAAAAAAGAAAAAAAAATAAGAAAAAAACTAGAACCAGAAAAGAGAAAAAAAAAAAAAAAAAAAAAAAAAAAAAAAAAACCCAGATCCCCCCCACCCCACCCCCGCCCCCCCCCCCCACCACCCCCCGCCCCCCCCCCCCCCCCTCACCCTCCCACCCCCCCCCCCCCCCCTCCCCTTCCACTCCCCCGCCCCCACCCCCACCACCCAGCCCCTCCCCCACCCACCCTCCCCCCCCCCTACCCTCCCTCCCCTCCTGTGCCCTTCCCACCCATTTCACCCCGCTCTCCCCCGCCCCAACCCACCCCCCTCCCCCCCCACTCCCCTCCACTCCCACCTCCCCCCCCGCCCCCCCCACCCCGCACTCACCCCACCCCTCCCCCTGCCCCTCACACCCCCGCCTCAACCACCCCCTTCTCCTCCCCCCCACCCACCCCTACCTCCACCCCCCCCCCCTCATTCCCCCTCCCCCCTACCACCCCCCCCCCTCCCCCCCCCCCACCTCTCCCCCCCCAAGCCGCCGTACCCCCTCCCCCCCCACCCCCCCCCCTCTTCCCCAGCCACACTCCAATCCCCCCCCCCCCAACCCCCCCCCCCACTCCGCCCCCCGCCCCCGTCCCCCCCCGCCGCCCCACCTCCCCCCCCCCCCAACCCTTCCCCGCACACCCCCCCTCCGCCCCACGCCCTTGCCCCTCCAGCCCCCCCCCCCCCCCCTCCCCGCCCCCACAGCCCGCAGCCCCCCCCCCCCCCCCCCTTCCCCCCCTAGTCCCAGCCCCCCCCCCCCCCCCCACCCACACACCACCCCCCCACCGCTCCCTCCCCCGCCCCCCCCCACTCCCTTCCCCCCCGCACCCTCCCTTTCCCGCCTCCCCCCTCCCCCATACCCCCTCCCCTCGCACCCCCCCAACCCCCCCCCCCCCACCATCCCTCCCCCCCCCCCCCCTCCCCCCCCCCCCCCCCCCCCCCCCCCGATAAACCTTCATCCCAGCCCCCATCCCAATCCTCCCCCCCCCCCCCCCCCCCCCTCCCTCCCATGCCCCCCCTTCACCCCACCCCCTGTGTGTGTGGCCTCCCCCTCCCTCACCCCCCCCACCCCCCCCCCCCTCCCCCCCCCCCCCCACTCCCTCTCCTCCCCGCCCCCCCCCCCCCCCACCTCGCCCCCCCCCCTCCCCCCCCCGCCCCCACCATCCCCCACGCACTTCCACCTCCCCCCCCCGTATCCCCATCCCCCCCCCCCCCCCTCCCCTCCCACCTCCCCCCCCCCCCCCCCCAGCCACCCACCCCCACCCCCCCCCCCTCCCACACTCACCCCCCCACCCCCCTCACTCCCCCCCCCACCCACTCACCCCCCCACCCCACCCATCCCACTCACACCACCACCCCTCCCCCCCCCTCCCCCATCCCCCTCCCCCCCTCAACCCCAACACCCTCGCCCCCCCCGCCAGCCCACTCTCCCCCCTCCCCCCCCCCCTCCACCCCCCCCATCCCCCCCACCCCCCCCCCCCCCCCCCCTCACCCCCCCCCACCCCCCTCCACCTCCCCGCCCCCCTCCCCTCCCCCACCGACCCCCCCCTCTCTCCCCTCACCCCTCCCGTCCGCCCCTAACTGCACTCCACCCCCCCACATCCCGCCACTCCCTCCCCCCCCCCCCCCTCCCCCCATCCCCTCCGCCGCCCCTCCCCTCTTCGCCCTCCGACCCACCCCCTCCCCCCTTCCCCCTGCCTCGCCACCACTCCCCCCCCCCACCCCCCCACCCCCCCCCCACCCCCCCCCTCCAAGACCCCTACCCCCCCCTCCACCTCTCCCTCCCCTCTCCCCCCTCCCTCCCCCCTCCTCCCCCCCCCCCCTCCCCGACCGCCCTCCTACGCCCCTGTCCCTGCCCCCCCCCCTCCCCCCCCCCCCCCCACCCCCCCAACCACCCACCACCCCCCCACCCCCCCACCCCACTCCCAACCCCCCCCCCCCTCCCCCCCCCCCCCCCCCCCCTCAGCTACGCCAACTCCCTGCCCACCCCTCCCCCCCCAACCCCACACCCCCCATTCATCCGTCACCCCCCCAAACCCCCCCCCCCCCAATCCTCCCCCCCCCCCCCCCCCCCCACCACGCCCCCCAAACGCCCCGCCCCCCCACAAACGCCACACCCCCCCCCCCCCCCCCCCCGCCCCATCCCACCACCACCCCCCCCCCCCCGCCCCTCCCCCTTCCCCTCCCCCCCCCCCCCCCCCCCCCCCCCCCCCCCCCCCGCCCACCCCGCCCTCCCACCCCTCCCCGCCCCTCGAACCGCCTCACCCCTGCCCCCGCCCCGCCCCCACCCCAACCCCCCCTCCCCTCCCTCCACACGCCCCCCTCCCCCCCCCCCCTCTCCCCCCCCACCCCCACCCCCCCCCCCTCCGTCCCTCCCCCCCCCATCCCCCGCGGAAAAAGGGCACCACAAAGGCCCGAGCCCCCGCCACCCACCCCCTGCACACGCCCCACCAAGCCGAACGGACGCTCCCCCACCCCACAACAGCACGTACCCTAAAACCTACACTCCCGCCCCACACCATCAACTACTAACGATCGAAACGGAATCGCGGATCCAGGGGAAAAACCTAGTTTTCCGCCACACCTGCCACCATACTATCATCCTAATCAATCCCCAAATACGCAAGAAAAAAGACACTTACATCTTACACATAGAATTAATAGTAATCACTCTCCAACCACAACAAAAACGGGCGGCGGAGCCACTAGAGCGCTTACAAATAAAACCAATAAGCAGCAGAACAAATACAATATAAACAAACTAAAAATTTTAAAGACAAGCTTAAGAACTTTGCATAGAAGAACTACACCAAAAGAAAACCCCCCCTGACCACGAATCCTACACTCCACGTAAAGACGTAAGAATGTGAGTCCGTTCTATAAAATACTTAAGTATCCGAGGCATAATCGTAGTTTGCTCTCACCTACCGGCAAGTAGATTCTGATATCATAGTTTAAGTAAGCGTTTAGTGTCAGCGCTTCCAAGAAGATCCCAACAACCTCTCATCTATACAGCGGATAAAACGTATCTTTAAGATACATAAAAGCACTACGCACTTAGGATTATGGAACCACTACCAAAGGGGAACGGCATAGAAACCGTGATATATGCCGACTCTGATCATGCAAGTGGGAATTATGTGAAACGAAAAAGCACTAGCGGTATTGTACGATCGTGTAGTTGTTTTAACATCTTGGTTACTCGAAAAAACAAATCCTCTTTCTTATTCACAACCGAAGAGCCAGAATACGTAAGCGCCGGAAAGGCATGTCAACAAGCACTACGGATGAAACAAGGTCTTATCGACTATGACATTCGACTCGACGACGTCCTGATTATGTGTGATTTTAAAGGCGCGATTGACCTTAGCAAAAACCCTGTGCAACACTCACGAATTAAACACATCGAAATTCGTCACCACTTTCTTTATGATAATGTCCAGAAAGGACATATCTCTATCAAAAAAGTTTATTCCGTTGATAATATTGCCGACATTCTTACTAAACCCCTTAAACGTGAATCGTTTAACTATCTACATCTTGGTTTAGGAATGATGGAACACATTCCATAAATCGTTCATCTTTTCTTCTGTCTTGATTCTAGTCCGTGTTTAACTCCGTGTCGAGACAACTTAATTACTTCATCCGAAGTACTTTAAGCATTTTTAATTCGCGAAATGCAAATTAAAACGTCACTCCTTCAGTAAATGTTTTGTCAAAAACCAAGTCTAAAACCTCTGCTAAGGGCTGCCCCCCATATTAAGGCGCCCTTGATTAAATCCAGGTCGCCCCAATATTCGATATTGGACCGCCACCAGATGAACGATATGTCTGCATCCCTCTTTTTGTTAAACAAAAAAACAAACACCCTCTTCTCCTAAAACCTGCAGCGACGAAACACATACAAAACCCACCAAATCCTAAAATCAAGCACTAAAATAAAATTGAAGATTAAATCAACTCCAATAATCAATCCTAACATCACAAAGATCATCAATTGTAAGTAATTTCGTCTATTTTCTTTCAAATTTGTTCTAGTGGTTCATTTGAACAAAAATTCAAAATTAGGATTTCTGAATTTTCTTTTAATGTGTTGCCAGATTACACTATAATAACAGAATGTATAACTATTTTGCTTCCTATAGACATATGATTTGCATAATTGAGTGTGTTTGTCAAAATTTTTGATATGAACAAAAACCCTAATTTTTTTTGAAATTACTCACGTTAGAAACACCATAAAAATGTTTTAATGCATTGTTAATACCCTCTCAAATCTTTTTTGAATTCATGCATAATGATCTCATAAATATCATTCAAAATATTTAATCAATGATTATTTTTGAACATGTTTGGATGAGCAAAATTGAATTAAGAGCGTTTGGGTTAACTCATAGGTTTTTATTTTAGAGTCGAGTTACCGTGTACACCACAATCGTTACATAAAGGCCACTGATTTCCCTTCGACTTTAGGAATATATAAATAATATACTACTTATATTAAACCAAACCAAATCAAGTGACCCTTGAAAAGGTTTAAAGAAAGAAAATCAATGAAATTCGAGTAGTATATGATATTCCTGGGTTGTTTTTCCCAACGAGGAGTGCAAATTTGAGAGTCGAAAGTCGGTTTGATATTTGATGTTTTAATAGAACAAGATTTGATTGGATTTGATTTCTAATTCTACGGGAAAGACAAAAAAGGCATGCTAATACTAACAAATAAGGCAATTAACAAAGAATTTAAATAACGAGAATCCTAAAACGCGTCTAAATTATCAACTAAATCAAAATTAACCCTAAAATACAAACTTAGTTTCTAAACCTCTAAAATGATAAAAGAAAATTTTCTAAAAGGGAATTATATTATTTTTTGACTTTTTAGTAATTTTTTATGAATTAAAAACCTATTTAATCTATTTAAAATTCTAGAAAATGACAAATTAATACCTAAAAATTTCAAAAAATGATTTTCTACTTTAGAAAAGTCAAAAATATGATAATAACTAAGAAAACTATTTTTTATAACTTAAAACTAATTTCTAAACTTAAATTAAAAAAGCTAAAAATGAAATTTAAAATCTAAAAATGATGAAAATGATTTTAAACTTTGTAAACCTCAAAATATTAATTCTAAAACTAAAAAACACTTTATTTATTTAAATTTCTGCATTAAATTTAACTAATTTTCAAATGCATTTTAAAAATTATGAAAAAGAAACTTAAATTAAAAATAATAAACACCTAAGGAAAAATCTAAAAAAATGTAAAAAGCCCAAATGGTAACAAGGGCCCAAGGAAAAATAAGCTGGAATAGCCAGCTTATCAAATAAGCTACAAATAAGCCAAAACAAGCTATGGCTTTTTATTGCAAAATAAGACCAGAAATGTGTATAAATGATAAATGTTGCAAGGAATAACCACAAAAAGTCCCAAGGACGAGTGGGTAGTTCAGTTGTTGAGAGGTTTGATTGAGGTGGGGAGGTCTCGGGTTCGAGCCTTGCTCACCCTTGATATCCCTACTTCCCAAATCTTTTTAAATTTTTTTACACAGCTTATAAATAAGCTGTAAACACACAACTTTAAGAAGACAAATTTTTTAAATTTAAAACTTAAAAATAAGCCCGAATTAAGCACAAATAAGATAAGCAGTTTCAACACTTAGACTTTTTTTGAGATTTTATCACAAACAAATTCAAACACCTTTTTTAAGCTACAAAACATGGGGCTTATTGAATAAGCCCAGGACCGAGACTGAACACACAACAAGCTTATACCCCAATAAGCAACTAGGAACACAAATCACACATTTTGAACAACAATAAGCCATGAAAAAGAAATGAGAATAAGCTGATTCACACAGACAACATTCAAAAAACAACTTAATTATTTCAAACATTTAAAACCCTACATTTAAGCTAAAAATAAGCTAACAAACAATCCTTATGGACTCGTACCACCAAAACAGATCAAATTAAACCTCAAAAGAAACACATGACAACTATTCAAAAAGCAATTTTGAAATCAGGATAAGTCATTGGGGGGGGGGGGGGGGGGGGGGGGGGGGGGGGGGGGGGGGGGGGGGGGGAACAATAAGTAAATGAAAAAGCTATTTTGACTAAAACTTAACTTTTTAACAAGATTTTGACAAACACAAAAATACACTAGCAGACTTGAAGACTTGGTTTAAAACTTGTTTTAACACATGAATAAACACAAATCACACTTGAAAACACCAGATTCAAAGACCTAATTATACAAGCTAATTAAATAAGCCATGAGTTCACAGATTGCACACAATAATCACTAAAACCTTGAATATGGAGTTTTAAAACCTTAAAATCTTTGGTAAAATGAATTTTATGACTAATTCAAGCTAAACTAAGATGATTAAAGTGTTAAAACAAAATTTTGACCCACTTTAACCCATAAAACAAGTTAAACCAAACACCATTTTAAACAATCTTTTTAGCATTTTCAAACTGATTAAGAGTATTTAAGCTAAAGTTTTGCAAAGACCAGAAGTTGACAAGGTGAAATAAGCAATCATAAGAAATTTTCAACAACAGATAAGCTCTATAATAAGCTAACACAGATTATGCAATAATAAGCTAGAATGACAGTTTTTAATGAAAACTAGAACTAGTAATATCTAAGCTATAAGCAGGCATACATAAGCATCCAATAACATAAATAAGCAACAATAAGCAAATACAAATAGTTAATAAATAGAATAAGCCAAAAATAAGCTAAGATAGATTTTAAGCTAAACTTGTAAATAGAAAAGTTACAAAAGCCCTTGCTCAAAACAGGGCAAATAAGCTTACAATAAGCTGATATACAAGCTCTAGCTTGTCAAAGACAAGCTAGTGGAACCCATAAGCCCATCCAGGTTTGGCTTATTATCCATTTTTAGCTTTTTTTGAGTGATTTTTGGTAAAAGGCTTAAACACTTCAAGCTATGGAAAAGCTTGAATAGTTTAAGCAAACAACTTAAGTACAAGTTAAAAAGAGCGTTTGTGAGCTTATAAACGTTTTTAAAACACAAATGACATTAACTTAAAAACAAGATTTTCATAAAAACTTAACTTTCATTAAACTTTAAATCTAAGTACAAGGTTAAAAAAAGTACAATAAGCTAAAGTTAAAATAATATAAGCAAAATTAAAACTAGACAAAACTACTACTACTTCCTTTATAGGCTTACATTGGGCCATATTTTTATATAAAAGTATTCAAAGTCTTGGGGTCTTCTCTGAGTTCTTCTGTGAGAGAAACAAAGGTGGTGTTTCTTTGCTGGAGAGGCATCAAAGCTTCATCTCAGCCATTTAATCTTAGAGTGTTCTCCCAAGGTCAAAACTCAACCCTTGATTCATTGTCTTTATCCTTTAAGCCAATTGGGTTTAAGAGGATTGCCATGGTGGTTTGGCTGTTTATGGTAGTGGGGTTGAGTTGGGGTTTGATTTTGATTGTCGTTTTGTAGAGGATAGGGATAGTGAATTAGCCAAATAGCGGGAAAGGTTATTAACACACGTTTGTGGGAATTGAACGATAACAGTCCGTAATCCCCTGAATTTGATAAGTGTTTGCACCGTTAGTCCTTTTGGACTGACATTGTTAGTCCTTTTGGACTAACGGTGTAAAGGGATAAGGATTGGTTTTGTAAATGACTTAACAGCCATATGGTTGGGCTGTTAAGTGGGTTGGGACTTTTGTATATTTGGGCTGGGTAAGGTTTTGGATTATTTGGTCTTCATAATAGGTTTATTGATGGCTGACCCCCCCGGCCCTATCAGATGGGTAACGGGGTTAGCCCATTTAACTTTTCTTCGATATCGGCTTCGGCATATGACTTTTTGACTTTTGACTTAGTTGACTTTTTGGTTGACTTTTTAAGTTTTACTTCGCTTTTCACGCTCTTTTTATTCTCGTGCTTGGTTTTGTCCGTTTTGACTTGATTTTTTGTCCTTTAGTGATAGTCTGTTACCTGCACAATCATAAATCACAAACACACAAATACAATGTTATTTTTGGCATATTTTAGTCATTTTAGGCATTTTTATAGGCAAAAGGTATGTGTAATTAAGCACATACCAAAATCCCCCCATACAAAGGTATTGCCGTTCCTCACACGCAATGCAATGAAGTAAACACTTTTTATTTTTTTTTGATAATTAGAAAACCAAAAATCTCAATCCAATCCCCTCGACTAATTACCATCGAAAAGTAGCTACAGTGTTTCAAGGGGAATTAAAGAATCAATAGCTTTGAAAAGCCCCGTTTTTACCATTCTTAAAGATATAAACTTATTACCTCACATATTTTTTGTATTTTTCTTTTTTTCTCATTTTTTTGTACTTTTCTTTTTAAGCAACTAACTAACATGTTTGACTTTTCGTATTAACCGTTAGGGTCATAGAACAAGACGCATTTTAATCCTAAAATGCCTCAAAAAAGGATAAATTCATCGTCCCCGACTTTTCACTTGTCCCAAACCAAGCTTAAAACGAAATCACCGTTAAATATAAGTTAAGATGCTAACACTACTCATATTTGTAACTTGTGAACTTTTCACTCCCGACAATTATTATATATTAGGTGAATGTGCCATTTTGAATTTCAACCATGGATCAACGTTTTGCAAAATTTCTATGCTTCACGTTCCACCCGAGAATAATAAGTTTGAAGGCGAGATCATCCCATGTAGCGACTTTCGTCTCGACACATCCCAACCTTGCGGCTAAGTGACCAGGCTTTTTGAAACCCCACGAGAGAACAAGTAATCGAGACGGTCACTACTTCTGTTTTCAAAACTCTTAGGCTTCCCGTTTATACATAACTTATTTAAAATGAAATAGTCTTAGTTCGAAAGCATATTTAAATTTAAGAAAAAGAGATTTTCCCTATATTTATTAAATCACATTTATTGCACTAAACATTAACATAACCATGATACAATTGAAATCCTCGACCTTTTTGAAGGCTGCAACATCGGTTGTGAGCCGGCAAGATGCAGCAAACTTTTATCAGTCTCGGATTATTATTCCTACTATGGGCCTTCTTTTGAAGACTGCCACATCGGTTGTGAGCCGGCAAGAGGCAGTAAACTTTTATCAGCCCACAGTTTACCTTATTTATCATCATTTTTATTTTATTTTTTTTCATTAAACTTTATACCACGATATATAGAGAAAGTATCTTTTTAGAAAATTTAAGTATAAATTTGAACTAAGACAAAAAATATTATTAACTACATTCCAAAAATTGTTGATTTAAGTTTAATTTTCAAAAATAGCACGTATTATTAGTCCAGTTAGGAGCTTATGGGAGAAAAAACCACAAATTACACTTACGAGCTTGTAAGATTTCCAAATAATCTTTGTTTAACATCTACTCATACTTAACTCTATCATTTTTTCTTCTTTCGCAAAGATTCCGCGAATTGCTTAGCTAACAAGCTATAGCTCACACGTCTCTAGTAACTGAGTCTAATTTATTCTTATTCTACCCAGCAGGAAAGTCAAAATTGTGACAAAACACTTATTTTATTTTGGAAATTTTTAAATTTTTTCATTTTTTTGGTATTTTGGTGGTAAAAACGGGATTACGTGAAAACAACGGCTGCAGGCAAAATTAAATCGATAGATCCCCCCATACTAGAACTGAACATTGTCCTCAATGTTTTAAGAAGGGTCTCTACGTAAATCTAAAGCCGTTTATTAAGTATGCCAAAAGATAAACGTTAGTCGATAAGATTTGGATATTGGATTCCCAAAATGAAGCTGAGGATTTAAAGCTCGAGTGAACGAAGGACAAAACCATGAGCACGAGAGGCTTCAAAATCCGAGCAACCCTGGACATACAACAAAAACCACAAAACACGAGAAAGAAAGAGGCGAGCCTCCTCACAACACACTTATTCATTACTACTATTATATTAGGATAAGCATGGGTTACCACCCATGAAGCGCTTGTTTTAGGTCACTAAGCTTGACCCGTCCCTGAATTTAGTTGTCCTTGGGGAAGGTTTGGAGATCCGGGACAACCATTGGTGGTATGTCCCTTCCAAAGTAGTGTTTTAGTCTATGACCATTCACCTTGAAGTTTGGCCTGTTGGTTTAGGATAACTCGACCGTTCCATATGGCAATACTTGGGTAACGGTGAATGGTCCAGTCCAGCGGGTCTTAAGCTTGCCCGATAAAATCTTTAATCTAGAACTAAAGAGGAGAGCTCGATCGACCAACTGTTGAAAATGCGGTTATTGCTTTTGAGTCATGGATCCTATTTTGTTTTCTCTTTGGTAGATCAAAGGAGCTCTCATAGGCTTGATTACTAAGTCATTTATATTCATTTATTTTAAGCTCTCCGGTGATCGCCCCCTCCCGCGGTAACAAGGGTCATAATTGCA
The DNA here is from genome assembly GCA_026074375.1 of Tanacetum coccineum. Classification (NCBI taxonomy): domain Eukaryota; kingdom Viridiplantae; phylum Streptophyta; class Magnoliopsida; order Asterales; family Asteraceae; genus Tanacetum; species Tanacetum coccineum. The sequence goes on from BQNB010007502.1 coordinate 91,404, forward strand.
TTTTTTTAAGGCCCAGTAGCCTTGTGCTCAAGCTCAGGGTAGATGACCAAGCTTTCCGTACAACCAACTAGTAAGGAGTGTACCCCGATGGATTCTATATGCGGTACGGAAGGCCCACAAGACGTCATCCAACTTATCGGACCACGAAGCACGGTGTTCGCCAAGAGGTACGGTTCTCGCCTACGGTCCTTTCCAAGATTCTTTTCAAACCACGGTTGGAGACTTCCACTTGCCCACTAGTTTGTGCGTGATACGTGGTAGCAAGACGGTGAGTGACACCATACTTAAGCATGACCCTTGCGAATTGGTCATTGCAAAAGTGCGTACTGTGATTACTAATGATAGCGCGGGGAGTTCCAAACCGAGCAAAGAGAGATTTTAAAATTTTAACAATAACTCAGGCGTCGTTGGTGGGGAGCGCATTCGCTTTAACCCATTTAGACAAGTAATCGACCGCCACGAGTATATACTTGTTCCCTCGTGAAGACGGGAACGGCCCCATAAAATCGATACCCCAAACGTCAAAAATCTTGCAAACTTGGATGGTATTTTGGGGCATTTCATCTTTCTGCGAGATTTTCCTGTGACGTTGACAAGAGTCACAAGATTTGACCAAGTTATGGGCATCACGATAAATTATGGGCCAATAGAAACCGGAGTTAAACACCTTTTTGGCGGTATAGTTCAGGCCATGATGTCCCCCGATGGGTCTATTGTGGCAAGCCTTAAGAATATCAATGGCTTCTTGGCCGTGAACACACCGCCGGATGACTTGATCCGCACAGATTTTAAACAGGAAGGGGTCGTCCCAAAAGTAATGCTTCACGTCTTTAAAGAATTTGTTCTTTTGTTGGGACGACATCCCTTTAACAACAAAGTTCCCTACATGGTAATTAGCAAAATCGGCAAACCACGGGGTACTATAATCACCACGAAAAGATACCATACTAAGTGTTTCGAGAGGAAATGTTTCATTTATTTCCTTGTTCTCGAGCACACTTTGATGAGGATTCTCTAATCGGGAAAGATGGTCGGCAGCGAGGTTCTCGACTCCTTTTTTATCACCGATCGTGAAATTAAATTATTGGAGCAAGAGAACCTACCGGAGCAATCTTGGCTTTGCATCTTGTTTTGCAAAAAGATATTTTAGAGCCGAATGATCCGTATACACTATGCTTTTTGACAAGACTAAGTAAGGCCAGAATTTCTCGAAATCATACACCACGACAAGTAATTCTTTTTCCGTCGTAGTGTAATGTGCTTGAGCATCTGTCATGGTCTTACTGGCACTGTGTATAGGCTGGAAATGTTTTGTTTTACGTTGCCCCAAGACCGCACCTATTGCAAAATCACTCGCGTCACACTCTGAATTCCTTTAATGGTGATGGGATGAGCTAGCTTAGCAATAACATTAACTTTAGCCTTATCAACCTCAATCCCGTTCTTTTAAATCTTATGGCCAAGGACAATTCCTTCCTTGACCATAAAGTGACTCTTTTCCCAATTTAAACAAAGATTGGTGTCTTCACACTGTTTAAGCATCTTGTCCAAATGGGAGAGGCAAGTTCCGAATGAATTCCTAAAGATCGAGAAGTCGTCCATAAAGACTTCCATTGTTTTTTCGATCATATCGTGAAAGATAGCCATCATACACCTTTCGAACATGCCTAGTGCATTGCATAAGCCAAAAGGCATGCGATGGTAGGCGAACGTTCCATAAAGACATGTGAATGTGGTCTTTTCTTGATCTTGAGGGTCGATAGGAATTTGAAAGTAACCCGAGAAACCGTCGAGAAAACAATAGTATTCGTTTCCCACTAGTCTCTTAAGAATTTGGTCCATAAATGGTAATGGAAAGTGGTCTTTACGGGTGGCGTCATTTAACTTTCGGTAGTCAATGCATACATGCCATCCTGTAACCAATCGAGTAGGGA
>BQNB010007503.1:0-15580 GCA_026074375.1 Tanacetum coccineum
GATTACACATTGGTCAACCAAGTCAATCCATTACACTTAAATCATATTGGTGACGCAAAATCACCAACAGTAGCTATATATTATACTTTTTGTATTTCATATTACATTAAAAAAAAAACTTTTGAGCGAAATTTATAAAATATTTTATCAGTTTTAATTTTTACTAATATGTTGTGACAACTTAACGTTCTTCATAGCAGTCATGATAATAATTTTATATACCCAAATAATCATAAGTATAATCTATATACCATAGCCTTTCAAAAAAAAAAATTAGTAATAATCTATATACCATAACATCGAAGAAATTAATTAATGTGACTCCAGTAGACAATAATTCTTGATAGGTTGGAAAACGCACACCCAAACAAACACCCCTCAGCCATAAGTATCAACGGCTATCACTTGACAGTGAAACTAGGAACCGTAACTAATAAACATGGAGAACAAACAACGTCATTTTAAAATGTTGAAACCAAAAGTAGTTTTTTATGAATATATGCACGGTTCATCCGTAGTTTATGGCTTAACATATGAAAAAAGTTAAAACTGTCTCTGTCTACTAAAAAACTACCTATGCAGTTCGTCCATTCGGTATCTCCAATTCTTATAACGATAACACATTAAGAAAGCTTGTATCAAACAATTGTCATTATATCACTATTTCATTTGTAGATGAAATATTGTCTCTCTCAGGGTAAGACAAATGGAATATAGGAAAGAAAAATAAATTTGAAGGTGGAACTTGTCCCACATAGGTGGATTTAAAAAAGCTGGATGTGTTTTTATACGAAAACATGACCTAGTTGTATGCATTTGGTGAAGTTTTTAGTTTGAAATTACCGACAACGTTCCATTATTTTCGTATTGTAAGTTTTACTTACTATAAACAAATAAAATGAGTTAAATGAAGAAAGCATCGAATACCAAAACTGGTCAAAACTTCATGTGGCATAGTTGCTCTCATACTATTTTTTGGCTAACTAATGTACGAGGTTCGACTAAATCGGGCAAAATCTTCTTTTTTTGAAAAGGTTGACGTGACCACCTAAGGTTGTTTTAAATTTTATTATTGTTTTATATTGTTAAAAATATATGTATGAAAGTTTCTATTGGTTTCTTCACATGGTGACAGTGGCATATAGAGAACTGATTGCTTTCAAATTATGTTCGGACACGAGTTCCTTCATGGCGATTGAGATCAAGATACGTAATATTCCAAATATCATTGTTACACAAATTTGACTTAAAAGTCATCTGATGCCTTAAACAACATCCACTTTGTGGCTGATCAAATACAACAAGCAACGTAAAGATTCAACCGTACGAGAGGAAAATACTTTAACATAGAAATATATTAAGTGCAACTCATATTCGTTGAATAAGCTAAACACAGTTCTGCAACGTTTTTTTATATACCAACGTGTTAATAGTCGAGCAATTTTCATGAGAAATCTTCAAATTGGTATAAAGCAAAGATTGACCAACAACTACATGCGTGTATACCATATCTCTCAATTAATGACGCGCCACATACGTATATAAGCTATTTCTACCTATTTCTACCTATATAATAGACAAGTTATGAATTAGTTCATGCTGACTAGGCATGATGACTAGTCTATTTTAATGCTGACTCAAATGGTAAAATGGGAACAAAAATCTGACTAGGCATTGATAGTGTAAAAATGAAGGGTATTAACGTCACTTTGTACATTCCTTAATAGCATGCTACAATTTCTCTCCACAACTCAGCATATTCAATCGACAGTTACACAATCTCTCTCAATCTTGAAAATCCTTTCCAAACTTATCTTATTCATTCGCATAATTGTAGCATCCGATAATAATAGCATATCGATTTCATTTTTAAAGACTTAAAAAGCACATGCTGTCAGTCGAGATTCAAAATGTTAAAAACTAAAGGTATGCTAGATCCTTATGTATTAGTATGTTTCACAATTTGCTTTTTTTCGAAATTTATTACTTTGTTGAGTTTTTTTTATATGGAGATTGATGCAGGGACGGTCATGGCGTTCTGTCGATAGGAATATATACGATGCAAATCAAGGGTTAGATTTAATGTGTTATATTCTATAATTTTGTTTATTTATGTGCATGCGATAATTATCATCAAAGATAAATCACACATATAAAACAAATACACTTAGGTTGATAATTGATTTTTTCGCAAAATCATATACAAGAAAATCATGATTTTTTTTTAACAAAACAATGCCACCTAGTCCTTAATCTATGACAAATCGTTACGCTGATGATATCCACATTCCATTTACCCAATTCAGTTTCAACCAATTAGCCAATTAAAATTTTTGATTTTCTGTAAAATTTAATATTCTGGGATTGAATCACTGAAAAGGTGATTTATTGATTGAGTCAGTTTATTACATCATGGATTATATTTGATTCTGATTTCATTTTCGTATTAGGGTTTTTTGATATTTCAATTTTGATTATGAGTTACTAATGGTCTATTATGTGATTCGGAAATTAGGTGTTTGAATTGGAGAATGAAATTAACATTGCGGCTTATTATTTGGTATAGTTTTAATACCCAATTTGTAAATTTTATTTGATAAAATTTTATTTTGTTATTGTATGCACACTATAGGAAACACACTTTGCGATCATATTGTTAGGATTGTTTAGATTAGCTTATTTTTTAAGCATTTGGGCTTATTTGATTTTATTAAAGCTTATAAGGTTACATTTTTTAAGTTTATAAGCTAATCAAGTTGAGGTTCAGAACTTGAATAAGCAATATGATGTAATCCAAATCTTGGTAAGCCATTTGGCAGAATATAAGGTATTCTTGCCTAATTTAACTAGTTGATGTTTCCGTTACAGGGTCGTATGTTTGTTGTCAATGCCTGACTGCTAGATGGTTAGGACTAATTATTCGGTTTAGAAAGGACTATCTTTTAGTCATCTGTCAATGATAATACGAGAGGAGTAAATGATTTGGCAGAAGTGGTTACTATACGAACCACCGAGAAACTTTACTATATATCTAATTGTGTTTACTCATAGACTTTGGATTATATATATTGACATGAGATCGAGGACACTCTCTCAACATCCTGAAATCTCACCTGGTTCCGTGGGGAAAGAGGTGACAAATGTCACGAGGTTTCGCGGCCATGTGCAGGTTTTTTTTTTGTTTTTTTATTTATCATTTTATTTAGTGACTTTATGCTTTATGCTGAATCTTCAACATTTGTTTCAGTATTGATGAAACACAGATATGGAAGTGTTATGTATTACAGAACATAAAGGGTCTTAAGCCTTTTAGTGTCTATCTATTTTCCATTTCTACAGTTTTCTACCTATTAATAGACTAGTTATGAATGAGTTCATGCTGACTTGGCATGATGATAGGTATTTTAATACTGACTCAAAGAGTAAAATGGAACAAAAATCTGAGGCATTGATAGTGTAAAATGAAGGGTATTAACATCACTATGTACTTCTTAATAGCATGCTACAATTTCTATCCAAACTAGAATATTCAATCGACAGTTACATAATCTCTCTCAATCTTGAAAATCCTTTCCAAACTTATCTTATTCATTCGCATAATTGTAGCATCCGATTTCAATTTTTAAAACTTAAAACCCATGCTTCAATTCCAGATTCAATTTTTGAAACTAAAGGTATGCTTCCATCATGTATAGTATGTATTCCCAATTTGCTTTTTTCGAAAATTTATTTGTTGAGTTTTTTATATGGAGTCATTGTTGCAGGGAGGTCATGGCGTTCGTTCGAATATCATACGATCAACAAGGTTAGTTTAATTTATATTCTATTTTTGATTATTATGTGCATGCGAATTATCATCAAACAAATCACTATGTTGATAATTGTTTCTTCAATATCTTATACATTTAAAATCATGAGGTTTGTTGGATTAAAACACAATTGCCACCAGCCTTCATCAATGACAACAACATCGGCATGAGTATATACACATTCCATTGTCCACAATTCAGTGTTCAACCAATTGTAGCCTCAGAAAATTTTCGATTTTCTATAAAATTTAATATTTCGGGATTGAATCACTAAAAAGGTGATTTATTAATTGACTCAGTCTTTTTCCATCAATGATTGAAGAGGGGGCAAAGTGTGATTCTGATTATTTTCATTTTAGGTTTTTTGATATATTCAGTTTTGATTCTGAGTTACTAATGTGTCTAATTATGTGATTCAGAAATTACGTGTTTGAATTGGAGAATGGAATTAACATTGCGGCTTATTATCTGGTATAGTTTTAATACCTAATTTGTAAATTTTATTTGATGAAATTTTATTTTGTTAATTATATGAAAACTATATGGGAAACACCACTTTGCGTATAATGTTTGTTAGGAATTGTTTAGATTAGGGGCCTATGTTAGGCATTTGGGCTATTTAATTTTATTAAGCTTATAAGGTTACATTTTTTATGTTTATAAGCTAATCAAGTTGAGGTTCTGAACTTGAATAAGCAATTAGTTCAGCTTGGTAAGCCCATTAGGCGATATAAGTATGCTTGCCTATTTAACAGTGATGTTTCCATTACAGGTCGTATGTTTGCTGGTACATGCCACACTGCTAAGATGGTTAGGACTATTATCGTTAGAAATGACTATCTTTTCATTTTTAGTCGTCAATTTGTCAATAAATACTAGAGGTAAATGGAGTAACGCAAGACATGTTACTATTACGAACCACGACAAACTTTATTTAGTATTAATTGTGTTTACATTCGATTTGCTTTATACATGGTCATGAGAAGAGGCACTCCAACATCCCTGAAATCTCGCAAGTGTTTCCGTTGTGATGTGAAAGAGGGTGACAATGGTCACGAGATTCATCGGTAGTGCAGGTTTTTTTTTGTTTTTTTATTTCTCATTTTATTTAGTGACTTATGCTTTCTGCTGATCTACAACATATGTCTTAGTATTGATAAACACGATATGGAAGTAGTTATGTCTACAACATAAGGTCTTAAGCCATTTTGTGCTATCTATTTTCCTATGTTCTACTCAATGAGTTTTATGATCAAGTGTGAGTCACTTACTTTCGGGCTTTATTGAAAATCTAGTTTGACCGATACATGACAACTGATAAGTCATGGATCATTAAGGTTTACTTAACTTAGTACATTGTCGATAAACAAATCAAGATTGTCGATAAACAAATCAGGTTGTATAATAGATCTAAAGCGTATCGGGTAAAATCAATTTTTATAATGTGGCTCTATTTCTCTTCCTGAAACATGTTTGGCTCATAATTAGCTTCTTCAAAAGCTAGGTGCTTTTGGGGTGTAGTCTGGCATCTTTTATGACTTTTAGCTTTTAAACAAAAAAGAATATAGGAGTTTTGTCTAAATTGTTGCTGAAAAGTGACACAAGAAGTGAGTCATTCACATTTAAATGAACTGATATTCGTTCTTGATTCTGTCTATTGACTTAGTTTACATCATTCGCTACCTTCTCTCAGATCAAGCCCAGGTGAAATAGCTTAGGGTTGATGACGATATACATGGATCATTAAGGTTTACTTAACTTAGTACATTGTCGATAAACAAATCAAGATTACTCGTCATGGCATCAGGTTGTACAATAGATCTAAAGCGTATCGGGTAAAATCAATTTTTATAATGTGGATCTATTTCTCTTCCTGAAACATGTTTGACTCATAATTAGCTTCTTTAAAAGCTAGGTGCTTTTGGGGTGTAGTCTGGCATCTTTTATGACTTTTATCTTTTAAACAAAAAAGAATATAGGAGTTTTATCTAAATTGTTGCTGAAAAGTGACACAAGAAGTGAGTCATTCACATTTAAATGAACTGATATTCGTTGTACAAAACCTCTAACAAACCTGTAAAATTTAGAAAACATTGTTAAAAATTAAAATGGGCATATAGGCTGACAGTGTGAGTAGGTCAAATTCGGGTGTTAGTGATTACTTTTTCTTTCTGCCTTGCTGTGAGAAACAGGATGAATTCATTCCTTCATTCCTATTACCTAAACTTGAAATGCAGATGAGACTTGAGAGTACAACTAAAGAGGGGGTTTATGCGATTATTTAATCTTTCTAATTTTTTGCACAACAGCTTACTTATTCTTTCTAATTTGCTGCACACACCAGCTTGCAAGTTACAAGTTTATATGCTACCTGAAATCGGATAATTATGTTTTGTTGATGCTTACTTGAAATCATTAATGGATGAATTCTACACTTTAAAATTTTTGAACTAAAAAAGAGTAATGCTTTCAGTTTTTTATATGATGAAATGAGCAAAGTATAACCATAAATACCGGAGTATATCATAGTGAGTATAATACTTGAAGTACGAATAAGTTATCTAATAGTTATAAATAAAGCATTAATGCATGTATCATGTATGTTTTTGTAGGTTATGCGACTCAGACCCAAGCAATACATGTTGCCACTGATGTTCCTTCTACCATTTTCTTAAACCCGACGTTTATTAGAAAGCCTCTATAGGTGGAAAGCCTATCTTCAATCCAAACGAACACCAATGACTCAAGGGGAGATCGATTCCATTATGATAAGCAAATCAGTTTTACTTCTTTTTACCTTATGCTAAAAGTGAGGTGTAAATATGACATTGAAGGGTTTGTAGTTTGTGAGATAACAAGCGCCTGTTTGCCTACCAAATTGCAAATCATCATTTGACTAATTTATGCACTTAAGTGAAATTTAAACTAAATATTTTGCATATTAAAAGGTGACACGATGATGAAATAAAAAGTTAGTAAGTATTCAAATTGGGCATGACCAAGTGCATACCAAATGCAAGTTAGTTAATGGTTGTTAACTATTGTTTATTAGAAACATTAGTACAAACATGTTTAAGAGGATGTATGATTACTTTCAATTTGAAATTGTGGCTTGGCACTTTAATGTTACATCATCTGTTAGCATCTTTGATAAGGACAAAGGAAGAAAACTTGGTTATGATATGCTATATTTGGCTGCAATATGCCAAAATCGATTAGTGGAAATGGTGGAGGTTGTTTATTCTTTGAAAAAGGTAATCACAACATTCTCTTTTCTTTAGCTATTTTATTGATCATGTTAGGAGTCAAATTTTGGTCAAATTTGATGGTAAACGCCTAAAGGGAGTTTATTGATCAATTTTAAATGCGGTTTCTGTCAGTAGTTAAATGTTTTAATAAGCCGTTGTCATAAACGGAATTTTAGGTAGCCATTAAGTTGTTCCTGATAGGAAGAAGTTCATGGAGGTCATAGCGGGCAAGGGAGATACTTATGCTAATATGGACAAACTGTGTGTATCGTTTTCACCGGTAATGATTCAGACTCATAAGCTCCTGGTAAGCCACATGTCCCCAAGTCTAAAATTAATAGTGGCAAAATGGGTAACTTGGTGGTCAAAACGGGTAAATTTCTGCATGTCATGTACTATGGTGCTCACAGTCTAGATAGAGAATCTGATATTTAATCAAGTGAGACATACAAAAGTTATGACCAGAGCTCTAGAGATGATTCCTTTAGCACCTTCTAGCTCTGGAATGCATGTGCCCAGAGCTGTTTTTGTTGATCTAGAACCAAGTGTCATCGATGAAGTTGGGAATAGAAGGTATAGACAGTTCTTCCATCCTGAACAGCCCATGTCTTGCAAAGAGGATGTGGATTTAACATTAGCCCGCGGACATTATACATGTAAAATTAAGTGTGGCACTAGAATTTTGAGATGAGCGATTTAATGTTTTTAAGCCAGTCGTATATTTTGAGTACTCAAATAAAGATGCATCTATCTGTCATATGTGAAGTGGGAAAAGAAATCGTCGGCATGTGTCTTGACAGAGTGAGAAAATTAGCCGACAATCCTACTGACTTACAAGGATTTATTTTTTAATGTTGTTTGTGGCGGCATTGGTTCAGGATAAGGATCCTTGCTTTTAGAATGCTTGTCCGTGGATTACGAGAAAAAGCGCAAACTTGGCTTCAATATCTTCCGGTCTCCACAGGTTAGTCAAAAATCATAAAGAAATTAAAAACGATACATTTCTAAATAAATTTCATTCCGTAAGTCATTTGCATGATTAGGTGTCAACTTCAGTTGTAGAGCCATTCAGCAGTGTGCTATCAAATCATTCCCTATTAAAACATATTACTGCTTAGCAGAAAGTGTAAGCCATTTAAGAAATGTATTTTTCTACTACATAAAGCTATTTATTATACTGAATGTCAACATTTGTCACTGACTAACTATTGGTGAAGCAAGGGCTGACATTCGAAATTCAGAAAATGAAATTCACGTTGTAAGTTGTCTAAACTGTTAAGACTCAAATAATAGTATTGTGTGTTTTGTAACCTTAAAGTTATGGTTTTTAATAGTTAATAAGGCACATTGTCGCAGGTTGGTTTGTTTCTCCAAAGGCGGGTATTCTCACATGGCCGACTATATGTGGTTGTGTCAAGAGTCAAGAGCAAGAAAGGGTTGAAAGGTTCTTTGTTGCGACCGAGACGACAACTACATAAACTCCACAACAAATGTCATTTACAAAAATGTTTTATTTCGTATTTGAATACGTAGCATAGATTTGTATTAAAATAAATGCTTCCTTATTGTTTTTAATATATATATTTCACGATATGTTTTACAATCTTTTTTCATTTTTCGGCATGTTTTATCACGAAGCTAGCCCGCCCATCCGGGCGGGCTATGAAACTAGTATATATATATATAGTCAAAGTCTAGCGTTGACTTTTGAAATTCAACGGGTTAGTACTAAACTTGTCGGGGGATAATAAAAGTAACTAAACGTTATTATTAATACGAGTAAGATATCTTAAACTTAACGATTTATACGAACAAAGTAAATTCTAAAAATAGAAACTTTCGAATAAACAGAATATATTACCGGTATGAGTAATTAATAATCAAATCGAATGTCGAAGGTTCGATTAGGTAAATAAATATTATTATGAATATAATTGATAATGAGACTTACTAAAAATAGTAACTTTCCTAAAATAGAAAGTTTTCGATTAAGTTATGTGAGATAAAAAATAAAAGAACGATCGTAACCTAATATTGTGGGGTTTTAGGATCTAAGACGCAAGTGGATTTCTCATAACATGTATGATTATATATTTTATACATACATACATATATATATATAAAATGCAGGTGTCATTGGAACAATTGTTTCGATTTCGGACGCTATCCCTTTTAACACTTTTGGTGTCTACAAAATAAGGAGGGCCATCATACTTGAGGACGTTGAGTAAGATTATAATCAAAACTTTTAATAAACATCATCCTTTTTTATATCTTTTGTCTAATTATATGTTTTTACTTTCTACTTATTAACAGAGGTTCAAAGCTTGAATGTTGTTTTTTTATTCTTGGTCTGAGAAGTTTGCTAAGTTGCATGATGAAAGGGACTCAATGGGTCATGTTGTGATGAATACTGCAGTTAGCTAAAACTAAGTACTTTAATGGTAAGCAATTAACCAATTATCATTTTCATACAACATACATGCTTTTAATATATATATATATATATATATATATATATATATATATATATATTCCTGCGTCCTAAAATTATTGTTCACACAGTTAAAATTTTAAAAAAATGTATTTATTACTGTTGTATTTTTTTACTTTTTAGCAGAATGACAGTTTTACCCCTAGCTAATTAATTAAAGTGTGGAAAACTAAAAGGGGGGTTGAATAGTTTACCGCTTTTTAATTTTATGTTTGGCTTGTTTATAATAACTTAGATTCGACTTTATGTGAATTCACAATGTGCACAATTTAACTAATCAATTGAGTAATGACTAGATATAAAATAGTATGCAAGATAAGAGATAAGAGATGGAAAGATCAAACCACAACACGAGGATTTATGTGGTTCTCTGGTAATGACTGCACCGCTATAGCCCTACTCCACTCCCTCCGGAGCACAAGCTCGAGTGTTTTTTCTTTCACTATGTCAACAAAGACTCCCTTGGCGGAGCAAACCGTACACAACTCTTGCTATACACCCAATTTCTGACACTAGCGTAATGTAGTTCTAATTCCTATGTAGATCCAATCTATCAACAACTAACCACAGACTACTTCATGCCATTCACTAAATCACTTTCACACACTTCTTTTATTTACTTTACAATTCACTTTACTCCACAACCTTCACTTCACTTCAACAACCTCCTTCACAACCTTCAATACTTCTCTTTACAACTTTATTTCAACTAACACTATCTTGAATTACACCAATCTAACACTACTTACTAGATCACCCACGATACTAATATACTTGCATGATCACCTCAATCTACTTAATATGCACACTTTACAATACACCACCTTCACAATATTCACAAAGATTTACAACGCTAATATCATACATTGCAACATGGTTTGCAGGACACACTCTAAGCTATAATACTTCTTCACTTGATGATAGGAAGTATTCTTCTCTTGCACTTGCAAATCAAAGCTTGGATCACTTAGAAACAAAGCTTTATGATTAAATGATCAAAGGAAAGAAAGGAGAGTATAAACTGATTTAGAACAGAAAAAAAGTGTGTGCAAAAGGTGAGAAAAACAGTATGGAATAGTCAAGTATTTATAGGCAAGCTGAGCTTGCTCTTTGTCTGGGCGGTCCCCTTAAATAGGGTGCCGGTCCCCTTAATTATTAAGGGGACCGCCCAGCCTCAAACAGCTCTCTTTTTTGTCTTTTCTAGGAGAGATGTTTTCTGGAATATTTCTTGTCGTTTTTAGGTAGAAAATTTGAATTCAAAATATTTATTTGAATAAACTTTCTTTAAATCTAAAAAATTTTTTGTAAAAGGATGTAAAATGTTTGTGTCTTTTTATAAAAAATGTGAGGTTAAATAAAAATTCCTTTGATCATGGAATGCATTAAGCATATGTTTATTCATACCTTTAAGTGATTAAATTTTCAAAATGAAAATTTACTACTAGTTACTTGTTTACAAATAATTTTTCATTAATCGTTTTTACATTTTGTGATTATCAAAACGTAAAGAGGTCAAAAAATATTAATAACTTCTTTAGGCATTATTTCTATCAAGAATCTCCCCCTTTTTGATGATTACAAAATCTAAACTCATTAAATAAAAAATTCATTTTAAACAAGTATTTAGTGAGTTTTATTTCATTTCTTCCCCTTTTTGTAGAATCAAAAAGGCGACGGAACAAACGCTCCCCCTTGATGTGTACTTCGCCTCGTTTGAGGGCACCAAAGAATCGAGCTATGATAACTTTGCGACAAAAACAAGTTAGAAGAACCACACCAATATTTCTAACATATAGAGCAAAGAGAGGAAAAATATAAAATATGTTGATAATGCTTAACAAGTGCCATGTTCTTTGTGAAGCTAACAACCACAACTTATAAAGTTAAAAAAAGGAAAAAAATATAAAGACAAGCAAGTGCATATTTAAAAGCATAATACTAAAGACCATTCATTTAAACATAAAAATTGTGCACAAAACACAATCATGCATACATCAAATAGAAATAATATGCTTAAAGCATATTAATACAACATACATATAAGTAAACTACAAAGGTTCTAATATTCCTAGAATTCCATAAGACTTGCTTGCAAAAGGAGAAGGTTAGTCATTTATTTGAAAGCAAGAAAAAGTCGGCATGTATCATGCTTAGTTGGTTGTTGGTGGAGAGTTTGGAGCGGAGGTGGTTCTTGAAGGATAGTCACGTTGGATTTGAGGTGGTGATTGTGGTCGAGTAAGAAGAAATTCAATCCAATTTATATCTTCACTCAAGGTTAGGAATTATTTTTGGGTATATATGCAACAAGGACAATAACCAACATGTCGTTCAACTTGATCCAAGTTGAGGGTGTGAGGTAAATTCAGAGAGTAAGGTGATGAGGAAGTGTTACGTTGTGATAGATGCATGGCAAGGAGGTTTGATATGTCTTGAAGTTGATTAATGTTATTCATGAGCATTTCTCTACTTAGAGATGGAGGAAGTGGAGGTTGAGTGTGGTTGTCACCTTGAGGTGAGGGTGAAGTTTGAGCATGAAGCATACTAGCAACATGTGGATTGATAAGTAGGTGAGGAAATGGGGGTTGAGATTGATTGACGCTTTGTGGTGGAATGGAAGCTTGTCCAACATTAGTGTTATAAGAATCACTAAGTGGAAATGATTGATATTGTAGTGAAACATGGTTTGAATGAGTAGTAGGGGTGTTTGCTTGTGATGGTTCATTGATATGAGATTGTGGTTTGGGCATTGGTGTTGGTAAGTTAACATCAACCTTATTTGATGTGTTACAATAGTTCAATTTCTTTCTCCAAATAAGTCTTACGGATATTTTGGCAACCCTTGAATGTTTGGGTAAAGGTTTGTGAGGGGAAGAAATTTGATAGGACAAGATAAGTGTGGTGATTATGTTGAGGATGGGGGTTGATTTATACTAGTGAAATGGTGTAATTAAGGGTGTATAGACATTGTTAAAAAGCCAATCCAAGGAATGTAGCAAGTCCTAATTTTTATGACAACTAACACTACAATATTTAACAAGCAAGAAAATAGGCAAGCAAAGTCCTAATTTTGTTTTAAACATGATCAAGACTAAGGGCATTTAGCAAGTAAGAACATGTAGACAAGCATGCAAGAAGGTAAAATAAAAGTGGGGCCGCCACCTGAACGTGTACCAGAAGGTCTGGTTTTGTTTTCTTTCAGGAAATGGTAAAAAGGTGGATTGTTTTGTGGCCATTTTGCAGCAAGTCCTAATTTTTATGACAACTAATACTATAATATTTAACAAGCAAGAAAATAAGCAAACAAAGTCCTAATTTTGTTTTAAACAAGATCAAGACTAAGGGCATTTAGCAAGTAAGAACATGTAGACAAGCATGCAAGAAGGTAAAATAAAAGTCTTCAATAGAAACCATATTAAACAAATTGTTTTAATACTCCTAATAGTTGTAATGCTCTTTAAGATCTAAATATGAAATAGTATGATTGTAAATATTGAATGAGACTTGTGTTTGTATTTATGACTGGTGTGCGCTAAAACACACATCATTTATACCCTGAAAAACACTAATAAACAGACTAAAAACATGAAATATGCTTAATATTATTGCAAATATGTTTGGTTTGTGTTTTTATGTCTTACAGGTACAAAGGATTGAAAACAATGCAAAAACGGGAATTTTCGGGTTCGATTCAATCAAGTTTACTTATTTTTCGAGATCAAGACGAAGTTGTAATTATTCCATGAGCATATCATTGGAAAGAGTACGAGATTTTGAGTCCGACGGTCCCTTCACCTCTTATTGGGCTGGCCCGACACCATTTATATGGGTCGGACCGACCCATACTTATTAAAGCTCAAGATTTATCAACTCTTAATGTAAAACCAAGCCATGGTAAAAGATGGACTCGACCCAGCAATAGTAGTGCAACATTCGGCCCAGTTTGCTAAAGAGGCCCAGGAAGAAATAAGTGAAACATTTGGCTTACAATTAACGGATGAATAAAAGATTCAAATAAGGCAGCAAGAATGATCACGTGCTCTGAATTTAATTCTTATGAGATCATGTGCTCCTCCACTACCTTCCCATCATCCATTCAAAGCATGACGTGTGTCCCATTATTGTATCATCAATCCATACTGGTGAACGAGTGAAATGAGTTTATAAATTGAGAATGAAGGTCACGTGACCTTTAATTAAATCAAACACCCACATGTGCTCTCCCACTATAATATATTTGGCGAGTAACAATCCAACACGTGGCAGTTATATCAGTGATTCTTAGTTGGATTGGTATGAAATTGGCTCGTAAAACGATTCATTCGTGTACCAACCAATGGTTTAAGCTTCTAGATGTCCACGTGGAACTCACCAATTGGAAGATTGAAGGAATAATTGCTGTCAATACGAGTGATATCACTCGGATGCAAATGATTGGAAGATAACAAAATTTCATGGAAATTTCCTCAACCCCGCTCCTCCCATGAAATCACAACTTTGCCCACACTCTTTTGGCTATAAAAGAAACACAGCAGACTCAATTGTGGGTGTTAGATTTAAGATTTATTTTTCACATAGTAGTAGTAAGTGTAGATTTAGAAGTAGGAGTAGAATAATGTAGCTTATTTTGGTATTATTGTAAAATCTTTTATAGCTTATTATCTCTTAATCAACTAAGCTTCTATAGCTTATTTAAATTGATTTTAAGCTTATATATTTTCAAAATAAGCACTTGGCTTATTTTCGATCTACTTTTCATATTGTTTTTGGATTACCTTATTAAGAGCTTATTCGATTAGCTTATTAGCTTATTAGATTTAGATTTTGATTTCTAGATCTAGTTTTTATAAAAGTTTTAAAATAGCTTATTAGTTTAGATCTTCTAGCTTTTATCTTTTTCTATTTCAAAATACTTTATATTTTGGAAATAAAGCTCTTAGCTTATCTTATTTGTCCTAACTTTTTGCTTTCTTTTCTTATCTCTAATTTCATCCGTCCATCATCTAAGACCAGAGCTTAAGGGTCTTATAAGGTTGATAAATAGATAAAGTTTTGATCTTTATGGTTTTTATGGAAGTAATTAGTAGATAAAGTTGACACCTTTATTTGCTAATTAGTGAAGTAGAAGCTTTAAAGTGATGAGCTTATTTGTTTATTAAGTTTGTAAGATCGGGTGGTTTTATATCATTTCGGTTCATCATTCGATTATTTCCTCTTTCCCTTTTTAGTACTAGTAGTTTAGGATTATTCAGCTTAATGTTTATGTTTGATATTATGATTGTTGCTAGCTTAATTGTTATGGTTAGTAAGTAGTTTATTAGTGCTTGCTAAGTGATTAGTGGATTAGAAATTAAGTGTAGATTGTAAAAAGGTTTATTAATTAATAATTCTCGATTATTTAGATTTGTATTTTGAATGTTTTGAAGGGCAAAATCCAAAAAAAATAGTCAAACAATACATCTAGTAATTAATATCTTTTTAAGTGATTTGTGTTAATATAAGCCAACGTTGTGAGATAATTATCTTTTCTAAGGAAATTAATTTGTTAAGTAAAACCTTAATTCACTCTTGAGGAACTTTCCACGTCACTTAGCAAGCATATCTTTTTATATAGTTCTTTTTATTTAATTGTTTTGCTTATTTGTTAATTAGTATAATCTAGTTTAGTATTATTTTATTTTTAGTTTAAAACCAAAACCAAAATATTTGTCATTCAAGCATCAAACGAAACATTCTCGTGAATTTCAAATTCATCTCTCGTTGGGACACACATCCGGAGGATAAACTATTACTTTTCCTAAAGTAATTTTCATCCGACGTGATTACTATATTATATTACTCGACTAGTCTTTCGGGATGAATCAATGACCCTAGTGTGTGCCTATATGCGACAAATGTGGAGTGATGATTATTTCGACTCTAAGAAAAGACAACCTAAGAAATAATCCGAGTGCTCCTTGATTTAATGTTGCTCAATTAAGATTGTCGAAATATATATTAGACTATATATTTTGACATCAAGTGCAAGATCA